>QVOA01018166.1:0-84260 GCA_014825685.1 Pseudomyrmex cubaensis | reverse complement strand
ACTTCATTATACTCTCGTAAATCTTCGAAATTTGACTTCGTTAAGATCTGAATGCTCGATAATTTAAAAGGTAAAAGACATTTAGTTTAGAAGCAAGAGTATAATCCATGAAGCTCACATTCGTGATCTTAAAATCTCAAAAGAATGATGCATTACTGCTAATCCAATTATGACTTTAACTGTTCGATGATGACTACGTGATGATGTGTGTGTGGAATATTGAGAATATGTGTTAAGACGAGAACGTGGTTATAAGGACAGAGCGAGAGACTGGTTCAAGTTCACATAGCTGCGGGACTTCAGTGGAGGTTCGAGATGACGGAGAAAGCTTTCCTTGTTCATAAGACATCGATATACGACGCATAGTAAAATACATATTCATGAAATATTATATTTCACGTTCAAAATAATATTCTTTACAATTTCTGTATAATTTAAAATTCAGTTTTAATTTGAATTCTAGCAAATACTTACGATATTTTTTTAGTGGACAAATGTTAGGTATTAAAGTAAAAAAAAACAAGAAAACTTCTGAAAATATAAATTAAACAAATGGCTCTAGAATCTCACTGTATTTCTTTTCCTATTATGTAGATATCTCACATATTTCTCTTTTTCTTTTCTTATCTGCGCTATAGATATATTATAGATTGTTCTATACGTAATTTTCTCTATATGTAAACAATTGTTCTGACATCTTTCCTCATCATATATTCCTTTCATTTTTATAATATTTATTCATATATCCATATCGCTCGTCTTTCATAATCGTTCGATAACCATCTTTTTCCGTCATTGAAACCCTCCCTGCCGTCAATAGTTCTCTATTCTCTAACTCATGCGTGCTACACAACGTGCGTCTTGTCCCTAACCTAATACAACAGAGTCGCGCTGAGCCACATCACGATGCGACCGAGCGTTCAGACCGGTTTGATGATTCAGGTTCATCTAGATCTAAACAACTACGAGTCCGACTACGTAATACGCTACCCGTGTCTTCTTTCGTACCTACGACATACAATAACATGGTACTTATGTACTTCCTCGTGAGAATAGTTTTAAAATATGTCGCACGCGGAGACGCGCTTCAATATTCTTCACCGAGAATCACGGACATAAAATTTAGGCTCGTCTCGAAACTTGATATTTGCATAAAAATAAAAAAGAAGTCCCCCTTTGTGTTGACAGAAATTTGCAGCTAGCTATGTACAACGGTAATTGATTTGGGGAAGGTCCGGATTTGGTACCGAATGAATTTTAAGTGTTTCATATTTTGTTTGCTTATTTTTTTATCTTACACTATTTTGCATTCCCGTCTAATAAGTTATATTTGTCAAGTATTTTATCAAATATTAGAAGAATCGAAGGTTTTATCAATTGCGCGTACATAATCGTAGATAAAGTGCAAACGTGATCGATCGATAGAATTTTAAAAGAAATTTTTCCTTTTTTTGGCATGTTTACTTCACATCGAATCAACGTTTTGTTCCCCATCAAAATTCAAGTTAAACGAGTTGCATCGTAGACAGACGAGCCGCAGGAATTGCAGCACTCTTAAGGATTTTTGCCGATACTTGTTCAAAAAAAGAACAACCTTGACCTTCGTCGAATCGACCTAGAACACCGGTAAATTTACCGTCTAGAGGGATTCTCGGTCGAAATTCAGAAGGGGTTTAATGTGCTCGCACCATTATACTTATTATATCCTATTCTTCTGCGGCGCGACTCGAAGGGGAACTCGTCTTAGAAATTACGGCTCGTCCTAAGAATAGAGAGACACGACGGACGTCGCTGCGCCGATGCATGTCCGGTTTAGTTCGGTGTGACGAAAAGTGGAATCGAACATAAGGTTTAACCCTTTAGCGGCTCTTTCATAGCGTCCTCGGTTTCAGAGTGAATCCTTTATGTAGAGTTTTGTCGTGGTTAAAGAGCGGATCTCGTTTTAACCCTAAAATACAATATGCTCTACATAACACGTACATAAATACATTCACATTTAATTATTTCGGCTTACGTCTAAACAACTTATCTATCTATCTATCTCTTTCTAACTTATCTTGTCTGAAGTAATCTCAGAAAAAGTTTAAAAGTCTCTAAAGCTCTATGCTAGTTTGATCTTTCTGGATCTATTTGTTATTTACTTTTTTCTAAAATAGCATCACTCTCTATTGTGTTCTTCAATCGTAAATTTTACATATGCAGAACTTATCTTCTCTTTAAACACTTGGCTCATTTAAACGTAATGTAAACGCGTTCCGATACATAACAGATTTACGGAATATTTATGATATTTACGAAATATTGAATATAGAGAGTGGTGGAAAACAGTTACACAAATAATCTTGGGAGCGCTCTTTGCTAGGTACGCCATTGCACCGAGATAGATGGACGGTTATAGCGAGTGCGTCGAAGCGGGATGCGGGGGCTGATCGATAAAAGCGGCAGTCGAGTTCACAAGCCTCATTCAAGGACAAGGCCATGTGATAGCAGACGCGCAACCGCGGCGCGCACCGAACCACCCCTGCCTATCGCTGCCACAGGGGCGGATTAACGTACGGTGTGTGCCCCTCTGCGTCAACATAAAAAGTCTACTCTTGAGCGACAGTTCCGTCTGAACGCACACATTTACGTTGAAAAATGTCGTTGAAGAAAGATGAGTTGAACGATTTCTTTCTCATCTTCTTTGACTCACTTTTCGAAGCTAATGTAAGATAGCTCACATACTTCTAACGAGTTATATTTCATGACATTCCGTCTCTACGATTTAATGTATTAATATGATACTTAATGTAAACTGCATATGTGAGCGATTATTCTGGCTGTGTGAACAGAAGTAAGGGGGTTGTAGCTCAGGCATCACGTCTCGCGCGTACGGAAGGAAGAGTAACCACGAGTGGCGAAGTGCCATAGTGGTGAGAAGGAGGCGGATGAAGGGCGAAGACGAAGAAGGGAGAGCATGTTACATACGTCTCGTTTGGTGTGTGGGGTCGTATCACGCGGGTAGCCGCTTTATATACGCGCGCACGGATAGCAGCACGCCGACACATCGAACGCTATAGGTCGAGAGCGTGCACGCTTTTGCTTGCCAGCGGCTATAGGCTGCCCGTAAGGACGAAAAAGAGAGAGCGAGAGAGAGCGAGAGAGAGGAGACCGGATCGGAAGAGAGGGAGAACGCGACGCGAGAGAGAAAGAGATGACATTGCCCGCCGCGCTTATGCACCACTGAATCCACCGCGACCGGCACACTCTCACTTTCGCCGGCGCCGATGACGGTTCTCGGCCTCGTCGGCTCGTTGCCGTCAGGAGCGTTGTGCACCAGCGATCGCGCATACGTAAATTACCGCTACGCGCGCTTTTTCTATTTGTTCGCACGCGGTTTTTCCGCATTTGATATCGGCTGTCCGGTGGTGGACCAGATAGCGCACGCGTTTCCCCGTGAAGGCGCCGTCGGCGCGCGACCACGTGATAACGTTCTCCATCGGGACGTCGTTGTTGTCATCAGAGACGACGTGTCGCGCGACTCGGACGTTAGCGCCTTGTTTTGACAGCGTGATTACCAAGGCTCGCGCGACGGGGGTTGACGTTCGCCTTTGTGTCGACGATAGACCGTAGACGCAGAGGCGGGTTCGTCTCTCTCGCTCTGGCGCGCACGAGGGCGAGAGACGGGAAACCGTGAGTGGGGCAGAGTGGCGCGCTGGGAGGGAACGAGAAAGTGGTGGGTGCGTAGGTGGTAGAAGAGAGGGGAAGATCGGTGCTGACTCGTGAGGGACGACGCGTGTGCCGAAGACTGTTGTTTTCGGTGGAACTGCTAAGAAACGTTCATTCAAACGATCGACGTCTCCGAAACGCGCATACTCGCTTTCTGTCATCTCGCGCGAATCGCGCTTCGAGCGATCGGTATCGCGAACGTGGCGAACCTCCGCGGGCACCTGCCACGCGCTAGTGAGAGACATTGACCGTGACACTCGATACAACCGGCGGGAGGAATGCGTACGAGAGAGACAGACTCGTATGTGACTCTATCAAGTCCAAATGAGGTGGATTCTAATGAACGACGAAAAGGATAAAAAAGGATAGAGTGAAGTGAATTTGCGAAAAGTATAATTTGCAGTGTTCTTTAAACTTGATTTTTTTTTTATGTTTGACGAAGTTAAAGAGAGGAAATAGTGTGTTCGTGACTAAAAGTGACTGAACCAGAGTGTTTTCTCAAGATTAGATTCGATTAACGAATTGTTTACGGGGAAAACATGAAATGCATGGGTGACTGATAACAGAGATACTTGTCGAAATCTCTCAAAGTGAATCTCGCAACGTGCATTGACTTCTTCTTCAGTGCGTCGTATCCACGTGTTACGTGAGTGAAGTGGACACGCACAACTGAAAACTCGAGAGTGTTGTCTTTCGCGTGATTTTCGTGCAACCCGCGACCGCGCGGGTTTTCTGTAACGAAGGTGGCTCACACAGCTCGAGACAGGGCCGCCGAATTGCAGGCGGAAGTACGCAGCGCCATAAGGGTGCTGCATGGCTGGTGCCCCCGACCACCGCAGGGGCACGCGCGGGGCGAAACGGTGCTGATGTCACCGCAGTCCCAGATACGCGGCAATCACGGAAGAAACGGTGGTCCGCCTCCGCCGCCACCTGCTACAGTCGTGGTCAGTTCGACTTCCAGCATGAGACCGCCACCGCCACCGCCGCCTCCCAGAGCGAGGACTTCCAACGAAAATAAGGGTCATCACGAGGAACCTACCAGTTCTATTCCTGATCTCGGTAAGTCCGTCTCTGTTTAACCTTTTTTATTATATATATTTAAAAACACATATCTAATCAAGCAGACTTAATTAAGTGTCTTATACAAAGAATAAACCGCGTGTTCTTTCTCTCTCTCTCTCGCGCGCGTTTCTTTCTGTACATAATGACTTTCACCAGTTGTCAAGCCGTTGATACGTGAGTACATCACGTTTTGTTTACGACAAATCGAATTTATGCACTGCTTCGTGGCGCAAGTAATAAAATCATCAGCTCAAAAAAGTAGTTCAAGAAAAGTTTCTGGAATAGATCTAAAAATCGAAATTTGCATACCAGAGTGCGACATGCGGCTATAAATTTCGTGAAGTCGTCTGGTTAAATGTAAACGCAGCATTCTTTTGCTCTTCACCGCTCTCTTGTTTGACTTCGCAGAACTGTTTTGTATTCCAAATGAGATGACTACGTTTACGTTGATAGAGTTCATTAACGATAAGTCCTGCTAAGCGTTATTGCCTGTTCGTCTCATTGTCAGTTAGACATAAGAACGAAGTGGGAAAGACGGTGAAGGAAAGACGACAATAAAAAAAAAGAAGCCCAAATATTATGAAGCCAAAATATATTTATGTATTGTATAATAAAACTAACGCTGAGAGAGAAGAAGAAAAAGAGAGAAAATAAACAGATGAATATATTATTTTCCTTGATGCTTTAATCCCGGAACACGATATGTCCTCGTAAGTGAGGTGGTGAATGATCAAGGCTGTCTGTGGCGAAAGGATTGTACCGCGTGTGTATTTCTTTTATATTCCGTGTTACCGCCAGCGCGTACGACTTTTTTTTGCAAAAGAAATCAACACCCGCATCTATAAGAATCGGAACTCGGTGAAGTTCGGAGGATACTGGCGGCTATGACATCTACGATCTATGTTAATCGGTGACGAAAAAAAAAAGAAGCAAACTCTTTTTGCTTTTCTAAGTATAAATTTGATGGTGACGCAAAGCGCGACCTTGACCGTGAGAAAAATATAGCGAAAAATATTTGAAAGACGTCCAGACACACGTTTGTACAGCAAATCAACATTCTTATCTATACGAGGAGACACGTAATCAGACCCAATCGCATGGAAATTATTCAAGCTGCACGCTAGACCGATCGAGAAATTGAAGGTCTAGATACAAGGACAACAGCGGCTTCATTTTTTTTCAGGAATGAGTTATTAGGACCAAGGTCGATCTGAGAGATGAAAGTTTGAATCAATCGCGCTCTACTATAATAATAATAAAATTAAAAAAACCTGCGCGCATGTCTATGCACCTATATACACGCGTCTTCAATTTCATACTTATTGAATGTTAATTTTAACGTGTTGAATGTTAATTTTTGTGCACAACACTCACGCACGTGAGTGCATGAGCTTTACAAACTCGTCACAATACACAATCTCTATTATTCCTCATCGCCGATAAATCGATGGATGACTGATAAACAGCGTCCACGACGTGCAATTGTAAAAATACCTCGATCTTGAACGAGGCCACACGCTATCATGGTGACGACGCGTACGATAACAAGAAATGATTTTGTGACCGACTCTGAGAGTGAGAGAGAGAGAGAATATGTGATTATGAAAGAAATTATATTGCTGCAAGATGTCATTTTCTATCTTTTTTATTGTCCAAAGTACAGTCACGCGATTTTACAATATACTTCGTATTTTTATGCGTACACCACTGTAGAAAAAACGCATCAAATATCTTCGAAAATATTTATTTAAAAAAAAAAGAAATTCTACATTATATTGAGAACAAGAAATTTCTGACAGACGAAAGAATAGAAATACCGCTGATCTCGAGTAGGTCAGATCGTTATGTTTGAAAATAGTCTGCATCTTATCGACACTCAGTATTATCTTCTGGAGTCCAAGGCGAGTCAGTAACGTGGCGATTAGTGTACCATCGTATATTTCGACACAGCTACAAATGGGACAAAAGAATTTTTCCACTGGATAGAAAATCTTTCGTCTATAGAAGATAAACATTCTTATTTGCTTTCTCATATCTGTTTCTAGACTAAAATAATCTTTGTGATTATGCTTGCTTAGTTTTTTTAAAGATTAAGATAATTGATTTCTTCAGTTATGTAAATGTTTTTGGTTGAACAATATATTGCTACAATAAAATTCTTGTACTTTTCCAATGTGTATTAAAAATTATTGTATTTTTTTACACGATAAAAAAGAATTACATATAAATGATATAGAAACGTTATAGAAACTGAGAAAAACAGTCCTAGTCAAACGCTTGAATATTAATTCCAAAGGGTGTGCACGTTGCTGCATCTCGCAACGTGTATCATGGACGCAGACACCCTTCAGCCAAGGTCTGTCTGTGTTTGTATGTGTGTGTTTGACTTTCGAGTACGCGCGCGCAACATGTGTGCGTCAAGTGCCTGCGTGTGGTATGCCCTATGATAAGAAAGGCAAACACAGTTGGGACCTAAAGTCCCTATCTTCGGGTCCTCTGGGAAAGAATATATGTGTATATGTCTGTCTTTTTTCCTTAAAAACAAGTTGACTGCTGACAATGAATCAACCTTCCCTCTGTCGACTTTTAATAAAATTTCGGGAATGTGTTACAACACATTATTTAATTCTGATTTTTTTATCGTAAAAACAATTTATGAAATATGAAGTTTTTGCAAATTAACTTTATGTAACTTTTATATAAATTGTGTATATCTATATCTCTCGTTGTGTTTAAATGTTAATAAATTAAATTGAAATTGTTATTAATTACAGTTAATTACTTTGTTGTTTTACAAGAAACACTGAAAATATTCGTAAAAAACTTATGTAATTTTTTTAGAGAAATTTCTCATGAAACTTTTTAGTTATTGCATCTGCTAATATCAAGTACGTTCGTTCTGAGCCTGATTTTCCTGTTGATGATAACAGCTCACAATTTCAAACAGATTTAAGCGATTACTTTTTTTGCTTATTACGATTATAATGATTATGACATAAGAGTTTTACATTTATCGCAATAATAACTTTTCTTATCAGCGTGCAAATTAAAAAATAAAACAATAAAACACGTTACATAACAATAAAACTTAATTCTCTTTTCAGTTTATTTTTTCGAAAATTATAATAAAATATGTAACATAAAGTTGTAGGTGGAAAAAATTCTGCTTTTAGTCAAGGTTAATTGAAACAATCGTGTCTTATACTTAGCTCTTGAGCATAGCAAATTATGTAATCAATTATATTAAAAAATTCACGAACATGTCGTTTCAGATTCTGCTCGAAGATTTAATGTATATCTTTCTGCATAATGTAAAATTTATACAAATTTGCCCGAGATAAAAGCAGCATATCAAAGAGTCTTTCAAATATATACACACATGTGTGCGCGTGTCGAATTTATTCAGTGTCAAAAAAATAGAAAGAGTGGAAAGAGAAGAAGGTGGTAGAGAGAAAGGAGAAGAGAACATAAAAATAGATATGTTTTCAAAAAAAAAAAAAACAATCGTTATTCTCTTGTACCAATGTCGTTGCAAGATATTTTGTCTAAGTGTTTTCCTTCCTGATATTAATACCATTAGCATGTTTTAAAATGGCGATTGATAAATATCCGAAAAAACATAGATAGCGACAGTAGTTTGTGCGACAGCTCGTCAAAGTGTAGCCATTTACGGAAATCGATGATGTCATTGTTCGAAAATTTCTTCTTAACGAGTCATTTTTTCAGATTCAAAAATAAATAGAAATAGCACGGGATCATATTTGGCAGATAAGGAGGCTAATTCGAAAATTTTGACAGTGCAACAGTTGAAGCTAATGCGTGTCGTTTCGGATACTTATCAATCGCCCGTCGTATGTTGATACTTTCACACTGTATTAATAGATCGAAAGTGACGGGACATTACTAAAAGTGGTCATTATAAAGGTTTGCTTTCTGTCTCGCAATGACCCTCACTCGTTAGGTAGCGCAAACCAGAGTGGAATGACCCAGTCACTCCCCTTCTACGCTATTGCATGCGGACGTCGCATCAACATCTCTCTACCCCTTTTACGTGAGGGCGCGCATTTCCGCGAAAAGTGGAACTGCGAGCGAGGGGAGAGTTTTCGCGAGGTGCAACTTCTGAGTGGTCGAGACTTTGTCGCGGTAGCAAACTTCCGGTGGGGAACTTGAAAGAAAAAAGTGCATGTGCATTATATTACCTATAATCCTATAATAATTACTGTTTCACGATAATTGCTTCAATTGATTTTATTTCTCCGCAACGAATAAATCGTCGAAAAATTTTGTTCGATTTACATATTGTCAAATCTTGTTAAATAACGTGATCACTTAAAAATAGAAAAAAAGAAACGTCATGTCGCGAAGCTAATCATGTTAAATAACTGGTTGAAATGTTTTTCTATTCGTCAGTAAAAGATCGTATTTGAATATTGCCGCGGAAAGGTAAACGGAAATGTGCCGCGATCGCGGTCACTGCGAAAGTTGAGTCCGATGATCGACCTCCCCCCAAGTTTAAGGTCCTCAACGATTCTGCGCGAGAGTTCATCAACATTAGCGACGTAGGCGGGTGCTGGAAGTATCACCCCGCGCGTTTTGCAACAGCGATGAGACCGCGCGATAGCGTTTTTACCCCTTCCTTGTCGCGTCGCCGCATTCGAGACAGCGCGATCGCATAGCGTCGATAAGATACCCCTCTACGCGACAACCACCCTCGCAACTTCCCAGGAAAGGTGTCGTTTGCCGATGCCATTGCACTGCACTGGGTGAGGGTCATTACTCCGAGCAAGGCGAGCCGGTGACCTCGGCGCCAACGCCCGCGATCGATCCAACCCCCGTCCGTCTGACGGGGGTGCAATGCACCCAATGTGCACTGCCGCTTTCTGCTTGTCTCATAAGTAAGCAGAAATCTTTGATACTTTCGTTTTGTTAAAATGTAATTTTTGACGTGATATGATACACTTGACAATAATATATTGTCACAAATATGAAAGTGTATTTTTTCAGACATTTTTTAATTAAAGCTCTTTTCGCCTTCTATATGTAAATATCAAATATAAAATTATCGATACAATTGAGTGCATTTACAGATAGGTCTTCGATAATGTCTTCGAGACAAAAGTAATAAAAATCTATTTTTTATGGATTCATTCTCGAGAGTATCAGAATTAAAGAATAAAGACTTAAGATTAAAGACTTTGACAAATCAATGTTTTTAATGTTATCGAAACATGTAATGATTTTATCTTCTTCCGGTATTTCAAATCGAAACTGGAGAACCGCGCCACGTGGCCACGCGCGTTACATCTGTTACGTAAAATCGTTTATAATATAAAAAGGGTTTCGCGTTACACGCTGCGCGTGTCGCGTTCTCGTCTTGCCGATCCCGGCAGATGCACATTCGAAGTTCCGCAAATGCGTCCCCGCAATCGGACGCTCATCTGGTTGCCTTGTGTATACATGAGTTGCACAAATCTATTTATATGATTCGGGCCAACACCGAAAGCACTAACGCAGTTATAAATATTTCATTAAATACTCACAATTTTTTTTCGTGCGAAGCACCAAATATAAAAATTAAATTACAACAAAAATGACAAAAAGTAAATTATATATAAGATAAAATAAATACGTAACGCGACACTGTCTGTTTTTTTGCTGCGCATTTAGCGTTTAAAATAGAAATTTTTATTTTGCAATAATATTTGCACATGTGATTCTCATAAGCTTAGGTAACTAACTTTATTAACTTATATCTCACACATATGTGACTGGAACTCAGAAATCAGACAGCTGGCATATATGGGATACTATGTGTTATCTTGTCTATGGCAGCTGATCTATATCTTTCAAAATCGTTGGATATTCTTTAAACGAAATGGCAGTTTGGAATTTGTCAACCTTTTACCTGACTCGCGCGATCAGGGAAAGGATTTAGACAGATGCAAATCTCTCAATGGATATTCCATTCTGTGAATACCGCTTGCGTCGGACCTTAGTCCAGCTGTCCAATTCACGCATGAGGAATATTTCGTCATCTTGACGAGAATTTGCGTAAATATCCGCCGCAAGGGTCTGTGGAATATCACGAATTCGTCAATGGCTGTGAAAAGGGTTGACCTGATCCGACAGAACGCAGCTGCTTTGATGTAACTTCCTATTTCATGTGCACGCATATTTCGAAAAACAAGACTGTTTTGCGCAAAATACTGTTCTGTAAATATTGTTGATATACTCGCTAGATTTTATTTAGGTGCCTTAAAGTTTTCGTATTTTTTTCTATATAAAAGAAAGTATTTATACAAAAATATTTATATAAAAGAAAGTTCTATATTAAAAAAAATTCTATATAACTGGAGTAAAAATCTATTAAAATACAAAAAATATAAAGGAAAATTAAGAAAGTAAGCAGTAAAATAACACTTTTGTAATCGCACAAAATAAAGCACGAGCGAAGCCGCAATCAGCAACGGCGGCGTGGTTTCAGTAACTAATTGGGTATGAGATCATGCGAGAAGAGTCCATGCCATACCAGTTAAGGGTTAATAATGCAATTTTTAGAGGCTCGGCAGATCTCAAAGAGCATTGGCCGCCATAAGGGGCCACGGCGGTGCATCAACCTGCATATCAACGGCGAACGGCGTAGTGCTGGTGCGGTTATGTGTTGTCGGTGTGGCTGACAGAGTGGTGCTGTGCACGATGCAATCTGCGCCTCTCCTCTCAGGCCTGTCTTTCTCTCTCCACACCCGTCCTCCGGGCCCGTCTCGTCCTCCTCTCGCTCTCGTCGTCGTCGCGCCGCTTGTGCAAGGGCTGTGAACAACGGGGGGAGGATGGCGGGATCGTCGCTGGGTGAGAGTTGGACGGGGGGTGGGCGAAGGGTGGAGGGACTCTCAAGGTCCGCGTCGTGCATTGATCCTGCTCGGTCACGGACCCGACTTCTCCCTCTCTCTCTCTCTCTCTCTCTCTCTCTCTTTCTTTCTCTCTCCCTCTCTCCCTCCCTCTCTTTCTCTTCTCCCTGTTTCTCGACGACTGTTTCCTCCTCTTTCTGTCCACTTCCCCGTTTGTATCTCTCTCTCTCCCACCTTCACTCTCATCTCTTCTTTCCTTTTCTCTTTCGTATTCGTTATCGCGCTCTCTTTCGTCCTTCCTTCCTTGCACCCCGATCATCGGCGAACCCTTTCGGAGGAAACACGGCCTGTCTGCCAGCTGAAGGGCTCGCTTTCGAGCCTCAGGATCTTTGTTTTCGACTCTTATTACCAAACTTTTTTTCCGCACATTTGAATATAGCGTTCAGGGTTTCAATACAATGTTTCGCGAAAAGCTAAATAAGCCGATAATCAAAAATTGTGATTCTTGAATGATAATTGTTTTTAACTCAAATTAATAAAATACAAGAAGTAAAAAAAAAGCTATCTTGTGACAAATACATTTTTTTACGTATTTGTAACACGTAATAATTTCTAATTTTATTACAAACTCGATGTTACTGATATTGTATTTTTGTTTTTTAGAAGTTTTTTAAATAAAAGTTTTGTTATTTTATTTTTTGTTGAATTATTTTGTTTTATTTTTTTGTTTTTATTGAACAACGTGAACTTAAGAACTGTACTGAACTGAAAAGAGTAGGATCGAAATTACTGGATGCATTATATTAGCCACAATCACCCGCTTGCTACCAAGCTGAACATTGCATGTCGAGAAGTACAAAAAGAATTGCACGAGACAAGAACGCGATTATGTCCGAAAGAGTCCTGTTGCGATAACTACGGGTAAACGAACCCGGTTCTTCTTACGCTCTGTGCTTTATCTGTCTACACGGTGATCGAAAAATCGCAGCTTATATTAAGAGATTTGTAATAGTGTGTTATTAACGTAGTTATTAACGTGTGTTATTAACGTAGTTATTAAATATATGGGAATACGGCACATATGTAACACAAATATAATCGGTAACACAAATATAACATAGGCAACACAAATATAATCAAATACATATTTCAGTGACATTGTTAGAGTTGACTTTCTCCTAATTATAAAATAATTTAGTCTATCTGCTACGAACGCAACTGACTCGGGATTTCCTTTTCTAACATGAGCGCAACTTATATTTCTTAATACCCTAAGAAAAGATTTTGGGATGTTCAAGGTTGCAGGATCTCAAGGGATGGTTACCAAGGAAACGTTTGTGTTTATCGGTCCCGACCTTGGCCACGCGCGCGTAACCACCCCCGCGGCCCCTAAAGAAGAAAGCGAATCATCCCCTGGTTACCCTTCTCTTTCTTTTCCTCATAGGTCACCGAGATGTCTTTTTCTGCAAAAAAAATATTGTCTCTTCCCGCGAGAGACTTTGATCGTGCGATAATGAAATTTGAAAAGAATTGATAAATAATTTGTGAAATATATTGCGATATAGGGGGAAAAAAAGAGAAACAAACAATTCCGTTCAATAACAAAAATAAATATTCAAGCAAACGTAAATCTGACCCGTGTGAAAATTAAACGTATCTGTAAATATCTGGATCAGATATGTATTTTCCAGTTGTTCATTGCGCACAATTCTAATAGGATCCAATGAGCGTTTCAAAGCACCGAGTGCATTTGTGCAGGATAATCGGTCTATAGGAGGAAAAGGGTTTCCGAATTTATAAAATAGAACATCCGGAAAGGTACCTGAGATAGATCGTCAACAGCAGCTGGCTCTATATATCGAAGTACTTGCACATCCGCCCTAGATAAAACCAATGAAACCTCCACAAATCTACTCAGTCTTCTTTTTCCCGAAAAATAGAGGAAATACGAAAAGGGTTGAAGGACTATTTTATGACACAATGTGGGCTCCATAACCGTCATCGAGTCGTTCTGATCTCGTCTCTTTTTCCCCTCTTCATTGATCGCGAGAAACGCGATATGTTCGATGCTCGAAAGGATTTTTTTCCAACAACTGTAAAGTGAAACGTAGCATCACTATTGTCACTAACTTACGCGATGGCTGTTTATTGATAAACTGTTCGGAGCTCCTCGACAATTACGAGTGATTAAGCATCCTGATAAATATCAACTGTCAACGCGATCTTCGATTACAAAAAAGAAACAAAAACAATCGTTGACGAAACATCAAAAATAATTTTTGTAAACACTTTTTCAAGATATAAAAACGTTATAAGTTAACGCTAGCAATGGCAAATCTGCTCTCTCTCTCTTTTTAACATTGAATTTTCGATTTAAAAGTAAATAGCAGTTTGTGTGCGCTATACATAGAGAGGACAAGAATGGAAGAGCGAAACACGTAGGAAAAAGACGAACATAAAGACGATGACAGAAGAAACGTCGAGAGCGAGGAGAGAAGCTTGACGAACGAGAGAAGCGAAGCACTGCAGAAGTGCAATGTTCGAGCAAGGTTCGCGCAATGCCACTGACCTATTAATACATATGTAAAGCCTGACTGTGTGTCATAATTCACATCTGTCGGTATCATTGGAACAGACTCTTTGTGACGGTATAATACGATAACAATTTCGATGATAACAGCAGCATTGTCACAAACGAGCATATGAATTACTTTTGCCACAATCTCTCTGCTCACAATCTCGTGAACCATGATAAGTCATGACGCATTCAAATGTTTTTCGAAATTCGACAACCAGATCAGAATTCCTTAGATTGTAAAATTGATATAATGAAAACCGGAAGGTTTTGATTATTAAATAACCTATTACAAACCTAGAGAGACCTTGCGATCGTCCCACATCGGAATATCGGCATCTAATCGCATAACAGTCGACCGAGTATCAGTTGCAAAAAAATACAAACGAGAAAAAGAGAAAGGCAATACAGAAAGAAGACAGAGAAAGAGAGGCGAGCGATAGAAGCTGCGCGAGTCGTTGAAGGTTCTCGACCTACGCCGTTAAGGACAGAGACCCCTATCTAAGGACACAAGGTGTTCTTTTGCTTGCTTTCTGCTTTTGCATGCATTTCGTGAAATTCCACCGATGAGCAATAAACTTACTTATAGTTGTTTTTGTATACAAAAACGTCTGTATGTATATATCGATTTATAATTCATATCAGTATAAGTTCTTACATGTTTTCGTTATAGAACTGATCTTTATGTCATCATTCTTTTGAAAGTAAATTGTGTTTTTAATTACATCACATACATTTTGTGTGTAATATTATTATGATTTTTGTTTATATTTAACATCGCAACTACCTACATATTGTGTCATTGTTTTAAATTTTGGAATTTTAATTCGCACAACATTGGTCTTCGAATTAAAAGCTTTTAATGCAGTGATGTTTGTCGCGGAAGAATCGAAAGGGTCAAAATGAATCAATCAGTAAAAGGTACTGTAGGGTCTTCGACCTCGTGTTGTGCGGTGAAGGTCCGCGGATAACCTACTCCTTGGTTACTGCACTCGATGTCGGTGACCGGGACGTCGATCCCTTGGAGAAGGCGAAAGACCTCCGTAAGACTCCTCAGATTCGCGAAATAGAGGAATACGGTATTCACACGCGGTGCGATATAAAAAAAAAAAAAAAAAGGAAACATATTTGTCCTAGAGAGTCTAGCGAGTACGATTTCGAGTTGGCGCATCGGTTGTCAAAAATCAGTGAGAAATACAATTATTAGTAATTAATGCATTATTAGATTCTCTATAAATAAAAATTAACTTATACAAGTATGCGAATCTTGTGCAAAATTCTATATTTATCCAAAAATTAAATTTTATCTCATGTTATTTTTTTCAATTTTTAAAAAAATGATCAATTAAAAAAAATATTAGCGAATTTACTTCCGTCTATGGCATGTCCTTTGATTTTCATTCAAGGTCCACATCGGGGGTGCACCGAACGTCGGCTCTTCGGGGTTTCCATAGCGACCGCCACTAAACTACCCTTGCAACGCCCACCCGAGGGCTGCGTTTTCTACTTTCCACCCTATGTCTCGACCGATCGAGAGCTATAGTGCTTGCAATCGTCCTGAAAGAAAGCGATATGGATCTCATACTGAGACGTCTCGTCTGCCGTACTTCAAAAGAAGAATTTTTTATCTAAAGATATATTGCGGGAGAGATATTGATTTAGATCGATAGAGAGGAATTAATCAAATTATTGCTATTAGCACATTTAAAATCTTTTTTATAGAATTTTTACTAATTCCATTTTTACTAATTAAATATTTTTTTACATTAAACAAATTAATTCAATATTGTATTTATGCAAATTCGTATAATATATTCGATATTATCTACATGTAATACTGGATGAAGTGATTTGTTTACAAACTTGGTCTCAAGATACTGAAAAATGTTTAAATTGGAGATCGGTGACAAAAGCTCAGGTAGATTGACGTCGTCATACATATGTACGGCGTCGTCAGCCTGAATGTTGCACTTTATCGATTGGACGGTAGACCGTACGTTGCTATGGCTACACGAATACACCGTAAAACTACCTTCGGCCCTTGCAACACTCGCCCTTGCGTGGTACGCGGCTTTTATAGGACGGTTTACGATACACCCCCGTAATACTAGCGTCACACGGCTGCATCGAAGGGCAGAACGAAGGGCTCGACGTTGAACAATAATGGGTGTGCGGGCTTACATTGTCTTCGAAGAAATCTCGACAAACCTGTCGCAATTAACACTCATTAATATCTCTCGCTTTCTCTCCCTCTCTCTCTTTTGCTGTAATATTTTTTTTAGGAAATAATATATATTGATTTTAAAATTGTGGCGCTCGCGTTGTATGTTTATGTTTGAACTGTAATTTATTTTTACAAAGATCAATTTTCCAAAAAGAGATCAACGACAAATTCCAAAGCTTTATTTTATAGAGAACAATCAATTGCGCAGTTTATTAATTGTCTGAAGAAATAATTTTGATGTGTGTGCACCGTATCACTAGCGAATACACGTTTTAGAAGATTATTTCGTCCTATTTTCTGAAGTTCTCCGCTCTCTTCCAGACGCGAGATGACGCAATCCCTCGAATAGGAATCGCGGACCCTTGCGACCCTGAGTAAAACAGGGGTCGGTTGACTCTCGTCATCCCTCAAGCGTTTCGGAACAAAGACAGTTCCTAATTCGATCGTAACGCTTTGTTCGTTCGACTTCAAGAGACACGTGCGTCGTGTTATTTGTTTTGATTTATATCCAATTTCTTTTACACAAATTTATTCTATTTTTTTTTCTAGATACATCTATTATTGTTATGTTGCATATATCGTTCACTTTTATGTGATACAACCGTCCACACACAGACGCGAGTGAAATACGAGGAAAAATAAATAAACTAAACGACCGATTCGACAAAAGATTTGTTGAGCGCTACCGCGCTATTTGGATGGGAATTCATTTCGGTCTTATATGATAACTAATTGTTATCCATGTGGGCTTTAGAGTCAATTTGATAAAGATACCGGAAGAGAGAGGACATCGCGATTCCAGGGTTGATTACGCGCTACAAGGTCGTCGTTACCCTGACAACGATATAGTCGGCAGCACGTGCTGCCTCGATTCCTCCTCGTCTACTGACCCCAAAATGTGCGCGCGACGATCACTTTGGACGTCCTCTCGTGGGATTTGGGTTACTGTCACGGCGTAGATTGGATCACCAATCGGCGTAGGTAGGAAGTGAGATGGAGATAAAATATTGCAAAGGATAACACTGAATCGATTCTCGGCGAGAGAATCTTAGATTCATTGATATCGTTACGCAAAAGCGATTCGGCGATGTCCGCGTATATCATTAATCATCAAAAGTGTAATCGCATTCAGTCTGTATGAGACTAAATATTCTAATAACAAAAGATATTAACTCTAAATGCTCTGATAATCAGAGATATCTTGACTTGATAAATAAATAAATATACTTGATAAATAAATTAAATAAAAATTTACAAGATACAGATTACCGAAAGAAATCTAATAAACGCGTGATTGGTATATTATGGAAACAAATACCCCGAACGTGACACATTCATCAAAGAAAATCCGATAAAAATGTACTTAAAGTAAGACAAATTGTTTCCAAGTAAAATAAAAACGAGGGAAACCTGCGTTCATCAAATAGAATGCGAAGTTGCGGAACAAAATTGCGTGGGTGCAGTCAATTCTTTTTCCTTTGTCTTCGCTTCCACGTGTCGTGCAATATTTCATCTGTGCGACAGAAGCGGACAAAAAATTCTCGTTGATACGCAGCTATTCCAAAGCTGAGAATCCAGCAAGTTCGATATACAGGCTAAATGGGGTGAAGGTTTCTGGGGTTCGGTCGTGTCTCGGGACTCTTTAGAGCCGGTTAGCAGATAGAAGTTGTTGACCAGGAAAGGAGGGGGGCGGAGGAAACTGGAATATCGACGATGTACCTTCTGAATTCTAGACTTCGATATATTTTGTAGTTACGCTTCCGAATAAAAACTATTAAATAGACTATTCCGTGTAGACAGACTTTACTTTCTTATCACGTATCACATTTGCACCGGTAGTCTACCGGTAGTTAGTAATTTACTTTACGATATAAAGAGAAGATGACATGATAACAATTATATATCTAAAAAAAGTAGAATATTTATTTAAGATATTCTATAAAATTATCGTTCTGAACTAATTCTTTGCTACTGTTATCAAGCAAACAGTATTTACTTTTACAAAAATAAGAATGACAGCTGACCTGAATAAACTCTCGATGTCAAAACAAAAAATATTTGTTGTAATTATTTAAAATATTGTATTATATTGTACTTATTTAAAATATACGTTGTGTGGAGACTGCGTATGTATACACGTATACCAAGTTAGAGCTGTCTGAGCTTGGTATATATGTATATAACCTATAGCCTATAGCAAACGTAGTATCAGTCGTAGACATACAGTGTCGGTTGCACATTCCTCTCTTCAGTGTCTGTGCTAGCGCTTGTCATAAGATGATAGCGGCGCATAGTTTTGAGAGTGTGTAGACAACTCTATGCTTCCTCTTCATTTGTTTCTCTGTGCGCATCATCATCACTTTTATTTTTATTTTTATTGCGCTTTACGCACGGATACACATCCTCGTAATAATAATAATAATAATAATAATAATAATAATAATAATAATAATAATAATATAAATAAATAAAAAATAAATTCAAGGAAAATATTGTTTAACAAATCAATCTTTATCAAATTTTAAACGTTAAACATATTATAATTCTTAGACAATAGTAACTTACTCAATTTAATGTATATAAATTGAAAAATTAATTTTTATATAATTGATTTGTTGTTTTTTTTGTATGTGTTTCAGGTAAGTTTTCATGATGGAATGTTTTCTTCCTATATTCAAGTCATTGTTTTTGTAAGTTTTCTCACTAAAGAATTATCTCTAGATGTATAAGCTATCATTTTTCTATAGCTATATTTAATTTCTAATCTATATATGAATGTCGTATTGATTGCGAGATCACAAGTTATCACAACTAATCTTACGACTTACGTGCGAAATAATAACTCTGTGTTATTTAAAATATTACTTGAAAACAAATTTATTAAATCAATTTATTAGTAGTCTAGAGGTTTAACGTTTGTCAAAGATTGTTTTTAAATTAATATTACTTAAAAAAAAACAAAAGTTAAATTTATAAAATCAATTTATCATAGAGAGATTCAAGAAATCAAGAAATCTAAAGTTTGTCAAAATACATAAAGTTATTTAAAAAATATTGTTAATTTAGATTGTTGGAAAGTTTCATATAATATTTAAGTGCTTTTTCAGTATTTTGAGCTTTTAGCTTACTGTCTTCTGTTAATTCTTCCTTTATTTATCTATTCCTCTTACATTTTACTTCTTCATAATCTTACATAAACAAAAAATACATTAAATAAATTAGATCAAACAGAAAAATCGAGTTAATCGCCTGCAAAACTTTGGAGACTTGAAGTAATGTTACGATTAAAATGCGCCGGAGAACCACGTGATGTTTACATGAGCGCACACATGAAACCTGTTGCAGCGTTTTAAACGATAGTATAGGCGCTGAACTGCAGATGTCGCTTAGCGATACGATGCCAGCAGACTCTATCGGACATACTGTAAACCGCGGGGTTCTGGCGAGCTTCCGACAGTTTTCTGCGGTCTGAACTGTACTGCCACCTACTACTTCGACCAACTCGTTGAAAGAGTAGTCTGCCCGATACGGAAGTTACCTACTTGACTGACTCTACTCTGGTCGATCTGATTACGCGCGCGGTATGGATTTTGATTGCTTACCAGTTGAACAGTTCTCAAATGCGAATGACGGGTATGTCGCTGTTTTGTTCGCAGATGTAAAATTAGCGAGTAAACGTGTAAGAACATAATATAATAATTGCGATATTGTAGGAATTTAGTTGCTCAGAGTGCACATTGATTTGACACATAATATTAAAGATTATAATGTGAAATTGCCACACATTTTTAACGTAAAGTTTTATCTATGCGTCGCGTTGTTACTATTAAACTTTTTATGTGTGTATGTACAATGAAATAAGAGAAAGACAAAATAAAAAAAAGAGTCCTCATCTCGAAGTATTTTTTATTTTTAAAATATTAATTTTTGAATATAAAAACAATATGTACTATCGTCATGTTTACTATAAAAAAATAAAAAAAAACACTCATGCTCATTGAATCATGAAAAGTTACATCATTACATTGCTGCAAAAATAGTTGCGTCTATCATCATGAATTTGCAAAAGTTTAATTCAGTAAGTTTACTTACGCGATCACTGTGTGTGACTACGTAATAATTAATTACTGATGTTTTTCTTGAGAACTTGTTATGAGCAAATCTCAGTCATTTCTTTTTCACGCCAGGTCAATGCACCCCTTAAGTCGCGCTCTTTTCTTATTGTTGACCAAGTGAGAGGGTAGATAGTCGGATTAAGTATCCTTACCGCAAAAGTATGTTGCGTAACCGCATTGCTGCGAATTGCGTAGTAACGGCATACTGTACAAGTTTCATTCTAGCTATTACGCGGCTCTTTATGGAGAGAGACCTGCTGTCTGATCCATCATCGCGAAAAAGATCATAACGTGTGGAATTTGCGGCTAAAGTAAAACGATGAAAATATGATCGCGCACATTTGAATTCAATACTTATTTTACTACATAGTTATTTATAACGAGAGTTATCTCTATTTACACTCTATTTCTCGCGCTAGTTTGCAGTTGGTTAACAACTCTTGTCGAAGTAAATAATTTCAGAATAAGTGACAGTCTTAACGTTGTTTTCCCTGTTTTTCACTTACGGAACAGTAGCGTTCTTACTGTACAAATAGGTGCTGTGCTGTTACAACCACTTCAAATGACTTTCAGTTAACGATGTGAAAGTCGATGTGCGCACGACCCAATAGAATTTTCTCTTTGAATGAAAGTGTTTCTTAGTTTTTTTGCGCACAAAAATATCGATCGTTGTTTTTTTCTGAATATTAATGATTTTGAGTTTTATTAAAAATTCCTGTTGTTTGTGATTGATGACTTTTCTACAAGAGACTTCTCTATGAGAAAATTTTTTTCTAAAGACTTTTGTTTACTAAATACTAAAAAAATATGTATTATTTATTTATTACTTTAAAAAGTTAAAGTTAAAGTACTAGCTTTCGTAGCTCTCTATAATCATCTATCTGACGCTCGTTTCGATCTCGTATTGACGTCAATCTTGATTTGGACGTTAACAAATAAATTTCGAACGGACAAGCCGAGTCTCGCAAGCTCGATTACAGAACGCAAATCTCGCGTATAATGTATGCGTGCAATTACTCATAACATGTGGCGACTCGAGTGGTTCGTTGGCCAACTATAGATATTCCAATGCACTGGTGTGCATAACGACGTCAGTGCGCCGGTTGGTTTGTTCAGGTCTGTGGTGGTGTTTGTTGAACGTGCCGATATACGTGTGTAAGTGCACGTAACCGATTCTCGCACACGAACAAAGTCAAAGTTCAGTCACTCCGTAACCTCCTTTCGATCGAAACTATTACACACTAGCCAGCGACTCTCAACCAGCCGGAATTTTTTTACTTTCATTCTCGTTAAAGCTTCGCAATATCGCATCAGCAACCGTTAAATGCTTTTGCCACACGACGGTTTTTTAACTTGATTCAAGTAAAATTTACATTCCGGGGTATCTTTTTACGCGGTTGCAGTTTTTTTTCACGCTTGCACGTTTCTTCATAACCGAAATACTCCGCGTAGGGAGGAAAAACATCGACAAATTTCACTATTCAGTTTTCGGATCTACAAAATTATTTACGTCATCGAGCATTAAAATGTTATTTTGTCGTAATCGAGTCTTGCAATTCTTCGATGATGCCACTCCTTCATTAGGTTAATGTACCTCATGAAACGCTTTCACTCTCTTTCGCTTTCGCGGTGAAAACAGAAGTAAGCGACTGTGCGCCCTGATTTAAGATACACAAGACGTAACAGACGAGTGTAATAATGTGCAAAGTACAGCGCACATATGTGACCATATATAATGAAACAATTACTTGCGATGTTTCTCTGAACAATTAACACGTTTACATCGTGACGTCAATTTTGTATACTTAAAAGATACGAAAATTCGAATAGTAGACAATGCAAATGTGTGTATGTGTGTATAGATCTGATTACAAAAGTTTTTTGCTTCATGAAAAACATCTCTCATTTATTTGACGCGTAAGTTAAAATGATTTGAATACCTGTACCAATGCGCTAATTATTCTTATTTAATATAAACGCGATTATGCGCGTGGTGCATTTTTATTTTGACTTGAAAAAGAACAGAAATTTGAAAAATACTCATGTAAGTCCGTTCACAGCAGTGTTTTTTTTTTTTTTCGGATAATGCTGGGATCTAACTCAACATTGTTGCTTGCATCCTTGCGAACGGATAAGAGCGCATCTCCCCGCGCACGTTATCATTCACGAACTTAAAATTCATAGTATTACACTTTATTTTTATTGATCTGATCAAAGATCGATAGCTCCCTACAGCCCCGTTAGACGGTCGGAACGTGGTGCTGGCGCGCGAAAGTAAAAGTAGGCGGGTAGCACGCGTTGAACTGCTTGAAACGCGTCCTCGAACGGTCGCTGCACCACGAGAAGTTACCTCGGTTTCTGTGTTGAGCAACCAGTCCGGTAACTGTAGTTCAGTTTCGCTTTGGCTCTCGTAAGTTTCTCGAGAGTACTGCATCCCTGAAAATTTCGTTCTTGGAGAAGAGACTGCTTTATAAGCAGCTGCGGCATTTCTCTGAAATTTTCACTTCGCGCCGTAGTTCGCTGAAATTCTTTTTCAGCAAATTAGAATCTCCCGCAGAGCAGAACTATTCGTCAAAGCGTTTCGTAATCAAATTACCGTTGCCTTCTCATACAAGTGAGACTGAAATAAAGCAATAACAAGTAGCAAGTATTGTGATGATAAAAGTTTGTATAAGTTTCATAGAAGTCTAAAGTCGAAAGAGGTGACTTATTGTTAGATCTATTTTTTTTTTTTTTTTTTTAAATCTTTCAAAACCATTGATTTGATTTCTGATAGTATTTATGAGTTATCGCTGCTCGCGACGGATCCTGTTTGGATATACCGTTTCGCGAACAGTAGCTGCGCTCGGTGGGAACTTATTCGGTCGTTGGGTTGCGTTGAGCAAACCGAGAGCGAACAGCAGTCACCTCGATAGCGAGTGTTGAACCCGCGGGAATCTAGGCCGGCGCACTGACACACCGCGTATACGAAAGGCGAGCGTATTAACACATACACGTTATCTGTATATATCAGCACGGTATCATGTGCATCTATACAAACACATACACAACACGCGCGCGGTGTACGAAACGACCGGGGTGTATTGAGGATCATCAGGGATTTTCAAACAAACAGTGAATTATCTATTAAAATATATGTATGTATTTCAATATGCATAATTATTGAAATATGTGTTGTATATGTTTCATAACAATCGCTTATATTGTCGATTAAATCTATTTTTACGTTTGTTTTGTTTGTAAATCCTTTGAGATAACACTTTGTTAGAGAAACATCAGCCTTCGCGTGTCGAGCCACTTGGACTCCGCATTAAAGGCCAAGTCGGTTAATTCTTATTGCGGCTCAGTAATTAGGATGGATTAATCGATTCAGCTGCACATTTGCCGAAGGAGAGTACAAAGAGCAGAGCCGTTCGTGCGTGCGTGCGCAATGCGTGCCAGAGTAACGCCGAAAGTGTCCCACTAACGCGAGAGAACAACGACCTGGCGAGTCTCTCTCCCTGCTTTCCTCTCCCCACACCCTGCCCATCCTCTCCGTCCTCCGCACTTTGCGTCATCAAACGCCTCTAATAACGCACTGTCGTTGTCGCTGGACTCGATACAAGCCCGAGCCGTTTCGCGTTCGCGAGAATCAGCGGAGAATTTTGCCTCGCGCCTGACAGTCACTTTCATTGCGAGAATCGCAACTCACAAAGCGAAGCTTTGTGTGTCAATATATGAAAAAAATAACATAAATGTGATTATTGAAAATAGGCAAGGCAATATAAAAGAGGGAGAAAGAGAAAGAGAGAAAACTTAGAAGCAATTTTTTTATTTTAAAATCATTAAAAATATTATTTGTTTTTTTGAATTCTTATTCTTATCTATATCATACAAGCTTAGATTATACATCGACCTTATATTCAAACATTTATTGAACAAATTGACGACCGTCTCTTTCATTAAGGCAATCGGAAGTCGCTCGGTAAAAGAGTCTGATCATCGTGGCGATTGTAGGCCGCGGTCATTCTGACTTTCTCGGTTGTTTGAGAGTAGATTCGTGTTATTCGATTGGTTATTATGAAACGGCAAATTCATGCCGGAGCGTAACGCGGACGTCGAACTCAGGAACGTTACGAAATCAGGAACTTTCGAGTGTGCGTTTGTTACACCACACACTGAATTTCTACGAACGTAATCTCAAAGTGATGACAGTGTTATTAATTTTGCACCACAACGATCGCCGTACACGAACGACTGACGACTATCGTAATGCCAGTCACCTGATCTTTTATTGAACCAAGCAGACGTCGAATCTTCGAGGTCTTTGATTCTCTCTGAATCTTCAGATTATCGGTCTCGCAGATACGACGAGTGTTAAATAAGAAAACGGATGCTGTGAACATTTATAGCGTCTGAAGCATTCCATGTGAACGGATTCCGCTCGATGCATCGGTTGAGTTTTCCTCTGCGCTAGAAAGCACCAAGGATAAAGTCCGCCTACGAGCAGGCGAAGCAGTTCGTAGTCGCGAAACAGTCGGTGTTGCGAAATTCATTAGTGGCTGAATGCAGGCACGCAAACCCGATCGCAGGAGTTCAATCTTGTTTGCTAAGGCTGCTATTTAATGCGTCAGCGAGTGAATATCATGCAGGGCAACTAATTATAACGTTACCTTCTTCTGCCTCCGTCTTCTTATAATCATAAAAACGCGTCTGCGTATTTTCTTTGTTTTTATTTATACAATAATTTAGAAAAAAAAGAATTTCTATATAATATTTGTATCGATGTCTGTGTCAAAGAAAAAACATATTTACATTACAATAAAATTTTCTCTCTGTAAATTACGAGATGTCTAAATTAATGAGATTAAATAGAATCTGTAAGATTATGTTACAAATTGTTTCTTTTTCTGTCGCAAGAAATTCTAATGTCGCTAAGAAAATTATAAGGGTTTGAGAAATCTAACAAATAAATTTTTCTCTGTATCTCGAGTATCGTTGCTTGCGTTACATTACGAGCATGGTTTATTGTTCTCGTTATCGGTTGTTGCTTCTGTTTTACGATGTCTTGTCTCTATAAATGTCTTATACTAACAGATTATTACACCGAGCGAGTTATTCGGCCAAGCACTCTGGAATAGTACCAGAGTATATATTTGTCTATTTAATATTTCTATAAACGTTCAAGAGATTGCGAAGATAAGTTTTTTTTTTTCAACTATAAATGGAGTAAAATTGCATAATTAAAAAATACGAGGAGATTTAAAGATTAAGAGATTTAAAATATCTCAGGATTTTAGTAACAAAAAATAGAACGTAAGAACTTCTTACGTCGTCGCATCTGCTAATACACGTACACCGCCGTCAAGAATAAAGAAATAGTTTCGAGTAGCAGCATAAAAGAAATAAAAGAGAAGAAACACGTTATCTTTCGGCACGAAACGAGACTGTGAAAGCACCCTAAGGCACAAAAGCGAGCCATGTAGCCAAGCCGCTCACCCCGTCCTCGACAGCGGTGGTTCGTCGTCCGCACACGGCCTTCGGAAATGGGGACGTTCGCTAGCAGTCTCATGGATCCGAAAGAGGAAAGACGACAGCGTCACTGGGAGCCGGAGAGAACGAGTGGGAAATATAACGATAGTGAGAGAGGAATAGGGAAAGAAATGTAGGGGAAGACGCGAGAAAAAGAATAATTTTGCCGAGAGGGAATATATTCGACACACACTAAGGCACGATTCGCGCTTCGTTTAATGACTTCGCGAATAATTACCGAAAGAAAGGGATGACGGGGGAAAATAGGATAAGATCAGTTAGAAAATGTGTGTGTGTGTACATATATTTATAATACACACACGCGTATCTCTGTTTCTCCTTTTACAGAGCAGAGATCTGCTCGCCCTGACATCGGGGCGCAATGCACTCTCGGCAAGACCTTGTCCTGGCTAGTGAGTTTCAACAGATTACGATATTACGAAGTGTATTATTGGCAGCGTTATATACAAGTTACACGTTGCACGCAATCTAAATCGTCGCTTTAAACAACCCAGAAAGTTAATTATTACATCCGGAGCCCACACACTAAATCGAGTTTCTCAAACAAACTCGAGCAATCGAAGCATCTAAAATAAAATGTTTCGCATACATTAAGCAGCATTACGTAATGAGAGCATATATAATGTTTATATTCCGTTCTTCATCTTAGCGTTCTCCTCGACGATAACTTGATGCTGCGAAGTCGCCGCTGAATACGCAGCCTTAGGTTAGATGACGTAAATACATTTACGCGACATATACGCCGTGACAGAATAACGATTCGACAGGGACGCGTGTGTCGGAATAAATAAATGGCAGCACCAAAACTGAGACTGATAAAGTAGGACTTGAAAAGTGCGGAAAAAGAAGAAGCATTGCATTTTTGTGCGAGTTTTGCGCGATCTGCGTCACACACAAAAGTCTTTCATCTTCGCGCGTCATGGATGACACCCGTGTCTCTATGCGACTGTGCCCAATGTCCTTTCGAACCCTTTAATCGCACACACAAATGGAATATGCGCCCCCGATTTCGAAGGCCGATCGGGCAACGCACCGAGTGTCGGTCAACGAAGTGATCTGTTTCTAAAGGCACCGTCGTTCTTAAGGCACCCTCACACCAAACGGCTAAGTAAGCTGTTTTATACATTTGATGATAATCCTCTTATCTTTCTGATAGTGAGTGATGCAGTAAATTGAAGCGCGCGTCATTTTTTCATTATTGATCCGATCGTCAAACACACAGTGCTTTTTATATTGGCGCTATAAACAAATGATAAAAAAAGGTCACATAAAAAAGAAAGTGTTTAGAGAGCGCGCTTTATGTAAATTTCAATCTATCTTTACACTCTGTTAAGTTTTTCTTATCAAATTGTAGGTACACGATAATGAATGCATATTTTATTTTTTTAAGACGCATGAGAGAATAACTTTATCTGAATAAATATTTAACGACACAAGAATCGCGCACTCGAGTCCGCCAAGGTAACGTCGAGCGACGTCACTCTTCTTATTGTCCTTTTCTTCATCTTTAATCAGTCGGTTCGCTCGGGATAGTTATACAGCGACACTCGAGAAAGCATGCATCGTGCAGCTGAATGCACAGGTTGACTCGACTGGCTGAGTGAGTGAGCGAAGATGACGTCAGAGCACGGTTGCAGCGCCCTAGATCGAGGGAGGTCACCATGTGCCAGGCCGATGGCCCGCCGAGGTCGTACCCTCGGTCTCTCCGCGTCGAGTACGCTTTTCGTCTAGTCGTTTCTAGGCTAGGTTAGGTTACGTCTCCAGAACACGGGAGGCCGTCAAGAGAGCACAGCCTCGAAAATCTGATATACCATCTAGCTCTCTCAACAATGCTCTAGGTCAACTAAATACTGCGAAAAGTGACCGCAGAGTGACTAAGAAATGATCACTCTCGTTATATCAAAAGTAATAAGTTTTTCATTCACTTGAAGTATTTTTACATTAGCTTTAGAAATTGAATTGTGCAACTTCGTAACGTTTGTTTTCTGACTTCTCAAGCTCGTTTTCCATTCACCGTGATCGAGCGATTCTTGTCATAGGTTGCGCGTCTATGTTAAAAAAAACAAAGGTGTGCCTTGCAAAAGGCGATCGCCGTATCGGCGATTGTAGAACCTTTGTGAAGGGTAAGACGAACCTTCTATTAGTGGAACAAAAATAACGTTCACTGCCGTGAACTCTCGGTGTCTCCAACGCCATCACGGAATCGCGTGTCGTTTACGTCAAGTGCAAAGATGTGCATTCTCACTGATGCTCGCGCGCGTTTTGTTTTTTTTTTTCTTTTTTTATCCCGAGAGATCTTCAACATAGATAGACATATTGCTACGATTTGCTTACGCTCGCACTCACGGAAATAATTAGTTCCTACAATTTCTTAATGTATTTGCAATTGAAATTACTTGTACATACATGTCATCTGGCTGATTAAGTAAAGAATTTTCATTCCTTCTCTTTCTTTGTATACACGTTATTCTCTTTCCGATTAAACAGAAATGCGTGAAAAATGAAGTATGTCATAATAGTGTATGTCTATCGATAACATACGATTATGCTAAAATTCTAGAAATATTAATATCGGTAAGGTTCTACTTTTCGCATTAAGTGCATGCAAGCGATAAGAAAACTTCTACTTATGTATCTGGTTTTAATATGTAATTACCGGAATATGCAACGCGAAAGAGGAAGGAAATCACGGAGCAAAACTTAAAAATATAAAAACTATTTTTTTCCTCTATCGAAATCATGTTAGACGCTTCACGCGTCATTTACCGTTGATGTATAATTTTCTAATCGTACATCTGCGCCAAATGGTATTTGCTCATGTATTTGCACGGGAAGAAAATATTTTGCTATTATAAAGCCAGCAAGAAAAATGTGCTAAATCTACTGAATTTTTTGTTACACTAACAAAATGTTTTGTTGGCAAAACAAGCAATTTAATAGCAAAGTTATGTCATTAAGCAAATAATCTTCTTGTTATTCTAAAAGATTTTTTCCGTGTGCGTCATCCGTAACTCTGATGTAAGACGAGTGTGACATATCTCGAGTATAACAAGTCATTATGTGCATGTCGTTATGTTGTTGTAACGCGATTTGTTAAGAGTTGTATGTAAGTTTATATGGTTTTAGATGCGCTCGAAAATCGATAACCACACGCAATTTTAGTAACCTAAATTCTTTCTATTGTCAAACAGTTCTCGCATACAGCATGTGATTTATGGAGTAATCTGGCAATATAGAAACCAGTCATTCCTTTTTCCTACTACGCTCTACATACGCCGCAGAGATAAACGCTCGGATTAACTCTTTCGTCCAAGCGAAACTCTCGTCTTGCAAAATCTCCTTTTCTTTGTATTCGCTCTCGTCAATAGAGAAAAAAGAGAGAGTGTGTGTGTGTGCGTGTGCATCGTTTTAATTGAAATATAACATGTCTTCTTACTATCTTTATATCGCGATTTATATTTAACAAGAAATTGTTTATATATCCTTATACAATTATTACTGAATACAAAATTATCGCTACGTATGTTAGATTATCAAGCATCATCATGTGACTTTATCAATAGTCTGCATAAATGATGAAATATTCACAAAGCCAATCGGTACAACATGAGTTCGCTTAAGTTAAAAATAGTGAATGGTTAGCGGCTCTCCCCACATGTGCATCTTGCTCAGAAGAGAAGGCGATCAATTGCTCGCGCGAATCATGTTGAACACGGTTGCGTTCCGTGTTGAATAAACCGTGTATGCAATTCCGATGCAGCTTGCCGCTTGTCCTAGTGGGCGGACACACACACAGACACACATTCACCCTCACAAGCCGAAGATTGTCGAAGCTTCGCGAAGTTTCTGATGGGAATTATCCACGATATTATATCGCAGTTTTTTCTGAATTCGCAGCTTTTTACATTAAAGAATCATTTTGCTTGACCAATTTTTGCACTTAGGCATTTTATTATGCTTTAAGCTGTGTTACATTATTTATAAATAGATATTTTATTTATATTAGATATATTTGATTTTATTCTTGTCATGTAAATATTACGTGCTTTACATTTTATTGTTTATCTCTCCCGTTTCTCAATCTTTTTCTCTTGAATTAAGCAAAGATATACCGCGACTCACCTCTGAATATTCCAACATCGCGTTCTGAGCTTGGCGCGATCGACCTCGACGACAGAGAACGGAGGACGTTGCACTTTGACCGTATCTAATATAAGATACTCCGCGCGGGAATATAAATACACGGTGACTAAAAGAGTTAACAAAATCATTAGCATATTGCTGTATTTTTGTCGACGCCTATCCGCGCGAAAAAGCACTTGCATATTCAAACTTATCTAGTATGTTGTATATTTTAAACCTTTCTTTGCGAGTTTTTCTCTTGTGTGCAAAATCATGTTTCACAAGGGTACAAATATATTATAAACACATCTTGAAAAATTTGATATTTTTACCTTTTTCTAAAACTCTGCCAAATATCTATTAATTTTTCTGGTGCGCATATGTTTTCGAACAAATAGTCGCACATTTTTCTGTGAATAATTCTAGAATATTTTAAATACCTACCTAATGTCAGTGTATTATCTTTGCCCAGGCGTGCGCGCGATAATTGCGACAATTGCAACTATTATATGCATAGAGTGAAAGGATTTTACATGTTAGAAATTTAAGTGTAACATGGACTGCAGTACACAAAGTAATATACGTCGCATTATTATTTGCATCATGACAACAGCACTGCAATCCGATAATTATGGCAATTATATTAAGAACCAAAGCTGATGCGAAAGTGATAGCTGACGATGTGTGTGTATGTGTGTGAAATTAATAAATTACATAAAAGATAAAATAATAAAGATATTATTAGAAAAGTTATGTTGTTTGAGATTTATATTGTATTTATAAATACATGCGACAGATGTAACATAATTGAAATTGCAGTATTGTTGTGTATGAAAAATTTCTTTTATTAAATATAAATTTAAAACGTACGCGCGCGTATTATATACATCTTTTAATATTGCGAAAAAATTATATTTATTCCAATTCTCTCTTATATTCATTCTAATAATGAATAAAAGAGAAAATTGGTATTAATGTTCTCATAATGTCAAGTCCGATATAAACAACGTTCGCGTGTATTAAAATATTAAAAATATTTATCAGTTTGCAGTCGAACAGAATTCGATCAGATTCTCGCGGAACAGACCTTTTATTTCTGTCCGTGTTGCAATTAGTGATACAATAGTTGCGTTACTACACCCGAACCACCTTTAGATATCGAGTTCTTTTTTTTTTTTTTTATTATTGGAATAGATCGGCAACTAACGATAGTGCTGTACTACCGGCATGCAACCAAAACTGACTGGTACAGCGTTTCGACAGGCGCATAAATTCGCAGTTCGATCGATCGATAAACAAGCGCAACGGGACTGGATCGTTGCGAAGCGGTGAAAACGCACTTACGACAGCTGCGCGCGGCAGCAATGCGTCGCCGTTAAACAGCCAGTATGAAGGAACTTATCTGACGACTGGCGACTATCCGGTAGCGTAACGTTTGCTAATGCGTTACGTAGAAAAGTTACGACGTCTGGTTTTTTCGTACTTTTGACCTAGTTTCAGTGAGAATATATTCGTCTACTCTCTATCTATTTCTCGCAGAGAAATTGCCTATATCGCCTTCTTCTTGGTTTTCATCTTGTCAGGGCCGATTTCCCTAATTCCAGCGGTACGCGTTTCACAACCGGCAGCAGAAGTCGCTCTTGATCATGTAACCAACTAATATTCGATCTATTTTAAGTCTCTCAAAACCGCTCGCCATTTAAATGCAGTGACATGCGATACGAAAATTAAAGCACGGATTTATTTATTTATAACACGTGAATGTTTAGATAATTATCTATCGATTATGAAATCAATTATGCATTTTGCTTCGTTTATTTATTAATTAATGCAATATTTATCGCAATCTTATTTTAGAATAATGTGCATAAATTTGTACATCAATTTGTTAAACATTTTAACAATAAATCAATTTATTAAATATTTTAACAATCGAAAGTTGAATACTTTTTGTCAATTAAACAGACGAGAAAGTCAGATTTTATCGCGCAAAAAAAAAAAGAACAGATCCAGTTTGACGAACTGACGGAGATGTTTCGAGAACATTACGTAACGTGTCATACACGTTGATATACATATTTAACTAATAAAACACACTGAATAGCTGAAATTATTGTTAACTATTACATCGAAAACTCTTGCTCAAAGATAACAATTTGGTCGAACTGTATCACTCGAAATCTATGAAAAACCGTCTGTATGTCAATATGCATATCTCGCCTCATTTCCAAGTTTGGATGTAGGATAGACTTTCCCGACCTGATCGTTCCAGTCAACCTACCTCGGTAGCCTACACTCCTATAGTTGCTGCATTACGAAAGAAGTACGAGTCCTAGTTACCCACATTCTGCACCAGATATTGGCTGCTAATTAACCAATTTACAACAGAAGTTGCATGTAGATATCACGAAACGCATTTAATAATGGTATCGACAAGGCTTTTACGTGTCTATATTCTTTGTGTCAAAATATTTGTTGATTTTTGCAATTTAATTAGTAATGCTTGCTGATTGTACTTGTCGCATTTTTATTTACTTATCTTGCGCGCAAATCTAAATATACGTACAAATAAGTGTTAAAATTTTTTAAATACATTTTTTAATTTTTTTTAAATTTATTTCTTATTTATCTCCGATCTGTTCGAGCACTTTCTAAGGCGTGTTTGAAATTATTCAGTATAAAGTAAAACAGAATTGTAGATGATAAAAAAACAAGATAAAAGCGCCGCGGTAAAATCGAGATGTTTAAATGGAGCTTTCATAAATTAAGAAAGAAAAACTTCATCTCGGATTAATTGATGTAAGTAAGAATTCAGATACATCCGTGCGTTTTCTCACTCAATAAGAAAATCAATAAGTATCGCGCATGGGAGTGGACTATGAGTTGCATAATTATAAATATACTTCTAGGATATTATCTTGCGCGAGTCAAACTCTATCTGAAAAATTTCTACAATGTGGGTAGCTGCTATTGCAACGCGGAAAGTGTCCCACGCGAACTCCGGCAGGCAGCTGACACTGCAGAGACATATCTGACCGGCTGCATATCTCAGCTCGTTCATTGTCTGCGCGCAAATAGACCTGCACGAGGGAATGCAATAAAATTTCTTCTCTAGTTGTCGATACGCGAACTACGCATGAATAGTGATAAACTTACCAAATTTTATCCGAACAGAACAAACACGTAATAGTGATGTGAGATAAGTGTGTAATGTATGTAATTTGAATCTATATTTTTATCTTACTTTAAATTCAAGTTTAAATTTTTAATCTCTATATTTCAAATCTCACTTTTTTTTATTAAAAACTATTACCGCTAAAACAATCATTATGTACTACATCACTTTTAGATGTGTTCTTTTATATAACCGGAAACACTCTTTATTTCTTGCATATTTACCCAGTCGCACCATGCATATTTACAGGCTACTTGGGGTAGGTTAGGCTTGGGCTACACTTAGATTACACGCTGCCGTCTGTACCGTTGCTCGTTTCACGTCCCACCGCTCACCTGTGATCCAACTGTAATCCAACTTGTATTTTCCGTAGATGTAACCCACGTGCCGCGTGCACACGCGCGCATCCGTTAGCGCGAGGGTTAAACAGCTTTCACTCTCTAAGTGTTGGTGAGTCAACGACAGCTTGGCAAGAGAACGCACTATTTCCCCGATTATATATCACATTCAACAGGGCCGTAACAAAGATTAATTCTTCTATGCGTGTTTGACGTAAGATGTTTAGGAAAACGCATTATTTCTTGTAAATTAAAGATTCAACGATATATATATTACTATTGCACACATTAAACTTTTTGTTGTGTAACAATTATTTATGTGATTCCCGAGTTTTATAAATGTTTGAAGAAATAAGACAAAAGCGATGCGATAGACGTTTTATTTTTTTTTCAACATTATCAAAGGCAAACCACGTCTTAAAACTGTCTGAGAAATATAATCGCTTGTATTTCACAGAGACCTCCTTGAATTGTGTGTGACAAGATGATCTGCTAAGGGTTAAGGATTCAATTGCTTTAATTAACATTAGCGGAGTTTGAAACGATCTTTCGTCATATGTTCTACTACAAACAATGCAATTTGGTGATTTGTCATCAAGCCGTAATAAAACCTAGGTCGAGTATCCGTTAACTAAGATCCTTGATCCTAATGACGGGTCAACCGTGCCAATTGGCGTACAAATGAAGCGGTTTATATTCCGGCATACAATCGAGATAATTAATTTAAATTTGATTAGCTCATTTGAAAATATTCTGTTGTGCTCGAAAAAGAATGAATAATGTCTGTCTATCTAAACCATTCGAGATATTCTACATAAAATTATTGGCACGTGTTGTGTAAGTAGGTAATATTAAAATATGTTCAGTTATATGTCCAATAACATTTTAGTTGCTTCATAGATCTATATGTAAATATTATGTCAAAAATCTAACTGTCAATTGTCATATATTTATATTTTTATTTGTGCATCTCAAATTTATTGCATTTTTTTACATTTAATGACTCTAAATTCCTAAAACAGAAAGTTTTTTTCGGGACAAGTAATTTATTTGACCTAAAGATTAATTGACCAATTTCATTCTCTTTTTTAAATATACACATCGAAACTCGCGCAGTTGGATCGAGCCAAAAGTTAATTCTTGGGCAAGTGATTGAGCGCGCGGGGTTGACGCGCGACGGTGGCACTTCGGTGATCCCTGGCGAGCTCGACGCGCAGGCGCTGCGGTGCCGCGGCACACCACGCTGCGAGGAACTCACTCGCGTACCGCATCGCACAGCACACACAACACACCAACTATACGAACAAGCGCGGGCCAAGCGTCGATTTGCAGATACCGCTTAAACCACGCGGTCGCGGCAACAGCAACAGCAACAACAACACAAGGTGCAACATGCTGGTGATATTATTACTGGCGAAAGCGGCTGTTAAAGGACAGTGTTGATCGAACACTATTAATTCCTAGATCACTGATAAAATAGTGATCGTAGGATTGACGGACAAGTGCGTGGACGCTATACGTTACGAGTTTGTTAAGTGAGACTCTGATTATACAATCGCTGTCAGTGAAAAAAAAAAAAAAAAAATTGTCTCACATTTCTGCATGTTGCTGTGGCATGTTCCCCAACTGTTCATTGTTTACGTTCGGGTGGACGCGTCAAAGAAAGACGTGCGCCGAGCGATCGTAACGCAATTTCGACGGTGCAACTCGCAATTTTCTCGCGCCAGGCGATGACTGTGCAGAAGATCAAACCTCGTGGCACGGGAGCGACAGAGGAGCAACAACCCTCGACATCAGATATCTTCACTCCGAGCGAACCTCACGAAAATGACAAGGAACAATCGGAAATGCGGAATTGTTATCGCGGACCTGGTCAGCAGGATAGCGAAAATCTCCTGGGATGCGTCTTGGCCGGTGAGTGAAAGACTTGACGAAAGGGAGAGTTTGCCCTCCGGGCGATAACTTCACGCTTTATTTACGCGCGCGTGCCGTTCATAAAATCTATTAATACCCGCATATACATAACGGATCCACAGAAACAGCTCTAACATAATACGGATCCTTATTCATAGGAAGGGAATAGAGAAACAGGCGTTTTCACTTTCCAGCAGACAGGAATGTAGGTCGCGGGGCCCGGGACGAGGCCGAGTTCGTTGCCCTCGGTCGGCGGCCTTCCACTCGGCGCTCCGGCAATTTTTCTCTGTCTCTTTCTCTCTCCCTCTTTCATCCTCTTTCTCGCTCTCTCTCTCTCCCTACCCCTCCTAACTATTCCTACACCACGCACGCTTCTTGTTTCACTGTGTCAGGCCTAGCCTAGATAGTATGAGAGTCTCTATAGAGCCTCCCACTCTTTGTCACACATATATACGCGCGGGCGTTTCCTCCTCTCCTATTCTCTCTTTTGTCTCTCTCTCTCGCCCTCCCTCTCTCTCTCTCTCCTTTATTTCTCTTACTCCATCTCGCGTCTTCTTCTCTTGGCAAATCGCGTGCTTGCGATTTGCTCTCTCGCTCTCTCCCGACGCCGACAGGAAAGTGGGTCGACGGAGCCTTGGCGCGAGGCTAGTTCGTTCACCCTGCCTGCCCCGTAACTGGGGCAAGATGAAATTAACCGAGCAGTCCGACCCTCTCCCTTCCTTCCCTGCCTCGCCGTTCGCCAAGTAGAGCTGTTGGTGAACTCTGCGACTCGTGTGGCCAATCGCCGTCGGCCGGTTCAACGAACTCCAACTAGGTCTTCCCCACCTTCCTTCCCCACTACTCGGGTAGCTCTCTCCCACTTCAGTTGAGCTATTCGACTAAACCTCCCCACTCGACATCCACCAGCGAAGGTCACCAACACAGCCGACAACGTCTCGTCGGCACGTTAGAGATCGGTCGAGCTGCTTGTACACATACGCCGACATGCGTGACGCGTGACTTCGTAGAGAGCGTGTGCACGGCGGCGATGCGGTAACGTACATATGTACATACAATACGTACGTACGTACGTACGCGCACCACCGGCCTATCATCGACTGGAAATTCTCGTTAGCGTGAGCTTCGTTACGTAACTGTACGATAGTGAATTACGTGGTGGACTACCTACTCGCGAGACCCTCTCGCTGATCTCTCTTTTCTCCTTCTCTTCGTTTCTCTTTTCCTCCTCGCTCCTCAACCCGAGAGACTGTCTTTGCTACATGGAGAAAGTACTAGCTAGCTGGACCGTGATCACTCTCGCTGCTCGTCGTGCCGGAATGCTTTCACCGTTTCTTCGCATCACGAGTGGTCATCTTCTCTCGGTGCATCATCATCCCCGGTGCACTGACCTGCCGCATACGGCGCATATACAAGACAGATCACTCCTTGCAATTATTAAGACGCGCGGTATCAACGCTGTTTGATACAGAATATTTTTTCTCAACATTTTTGTATATATATATAGTCACATACTATTGTACCGGAATTACACTTCTCTCTTTGGCATATGGAATCGTAATCCATATCTGTTTCTTAATCAATTTTCCTAATGATGTTTAACAAAGTATATGCCAAAATATATACCATCTTCCATAACTGGCGTTTCTTAATAAGAAGTTCTGAACTTGTATTTTTAAAACAATATACTATTTCATTTTTGGTTTAAAATTAAAAATGCTTAAGATTCAAATAACTGCAAAAAACAGTTATAATTTGATTCTAGACAAACGCAATATACAATGCGTCTAAATTCGGCCAAAAAAAGCCTGTGTCGTAATAAAATCATGCGTCCTCCGTTGAATATTTTCTAATTGCGCTTCTGCTGACTGCTGGCTAACCTCAAAAGCAAGACGCGCGGGCAATGGCCTGGCCTCCTCCCGGTCCCCAATGACCTCGATTGATGTGCAGTGTCCTCTCCTCTCCCAGTCCACCTTCTCCCTCTTCTCTTCTCCCACCCTATACCCTCTAAGCGGAGCGTTGACTCGACATCGCCCAATCAGAGGCCGGTTCGTCGACTCTCCGGGTTGCTCTCTCGGGGTCGTTCTAATCTTGCAACGTCCCTACGCCACAAGCCAAACTGACGAGAAGTCCGATAAGAGTACGATCTCTCCCCCATACTTCTCACCTCTTCTCACACATACGCGTGCACACTCTTTCTTTCTTTATTTCCATCTCTTGTCATCTCTCGATCCCCCTCCTTTATTTTGCCTTTCTCTCGCTCCTCCCGTTACCGCCAAGGTGAACAACCTCGAATCGTGTCAGCACTCTTATCGCCTGCGAGCTCGGAACTCTTATCGAGTGAGCGCACGTTCGCTCGAGTTCGCCGAACCGCTGGCAAAAATGACAATTTTTCTTGGTCAAGCGTAACATGAGCGCTCACTATGTACATTCGTTCTATGTTAGTGAAGAGAGTGGGAAGATCGTATAATGCTTAGAGGAACTGACGACCTAGTTTGGTCAGTCATAGTAAATATTGATGCTTTTGTCGAGAGGCTTGGTGCAGAAACATTAGTTTATTCAGAAGAAAACTACTAACCTATTAATCGCACACACAGATCTCAAAAGCCAACAATAAAAATAAAACAAATCATATCATCTACTTTAAAATAATAATACAATTTGTTTTCAAAAAGTGCGGCACAGCTAATAAGTCTGTAATATAAAAGTGCTCAGTAACATCATAAACATTTATAATTGTTTCTCGTAATTTCTTTGTTAACTTTTTCGTCTCATGTTGATTACATTTGATATAAAATGTATTGTGGAATTAATATAAATGAGCAAACATAAATACTGCTTGAAGAGAGAAGAGAAGGGAAAGAAAAAAGAAAAAGAGAGTTGTCTTCTCGTACGCGTATTTCCCTTTCATTGGCATCCGGACGAACCACCTTCACCGCTGCCTTAACTTCCTAGCCATACCACTCTTACTTTCTTTCTGATAAACTTGCCTCTTTCGATGTACATTATGAGAAAAGAAGTAAAAAATTTATAATATTGTGTTAAATATTTTATTAAACAAATCTTTTGTTTAAATTTTATCGTAAATTGATACATATATATATAAGCAAAGTCGCAGTATTATATTCCGCTGGTTTTTACGCTTATTTCCAACGTAGCTGTACAATTCGTTTGTTTAATTTCATTAGCAAAAAAAAAAAGAAACACAGTCATTTACGATCTAAAGTATTTCACAGAAATTCAAATGAACTGAACGATTACTCACGCTCGCCAACCCTCAACTTAGGTGGAATGAGAGGGGTCATGGGGATAGAGGGAGGGCTGGTAACCCCGAGGTCAACGAACTTTGACCCACCAACCAGACCCGGTATCGTTCATCCCTCCCTTCGATGCTAAGTATAGCATTTCTATCCAACCTGTCGCCCCATGCTGCAGATATTATATTCACTCCAACTCGAACATTGCCTTCCCACGTGGATATGTCTCGCGAGCTTTTCTGTCCTCTCAGAAAATTATTACATTTAATCTCTTAATTACAAATTTAGTATAAAGTATTTCTGTTTGCTGTAACATATTCGTTTTAAACATGCAATTTTTTTTCCGCATTACGCGAGATGTTCTCAAACAGATGAGATAGGAGCGCGATTTATTCCAGCTAGCTTATATAAGCAAGAGAACGCGAGTCAAAAAGCAAAATATAGTGTATAATAATTGCAAAAGTATATTTTAAAAAAATAGATATTTTTGATGACAAAAAGAATGTGTGTAATAAAAGTATATAAATATGAGCAACGTCAAACTCTTTCGCAAGTAGATTCTCTAAAGTGATGTTCTTTGGCACCATAGATGTCTCGCGGGGCGAGAGGGAAGTTCGCGGGCGTCGAGGTCGCGAGGTCGTCGACCGCCAAGGGTGGCACTCACCCTAACTAGGCCAACAGATATCTCTCTCTCTTTCTCTCTCTCTCTCTCTCACATACACACACACACACACACACACACACACGAGATACACACGATACACCCTTCTCTCAATTTCTCCCACCCGATATAATCATGCCCCCACCAGAATTCGCAGCCTCTCGGAGACGGGTCCACGGGTTCTGCTATTTTCGCAGGGCCACTCGACACGAATATATACGGGCCACCTACGTTTGGCGAGATAATTTGTACTATCGAGGTCATTCCACTCTGCTTCATGAAGACGAAACTTCGTTCCGTGTGTCGTATAAGCTCTATAACTAATTCTGGCTTTTTTGTAACTATTTTTTATTTATCTTCTAATATTTTAAACTTTTTTTATTTATCTATCAAGAGATCTGCAAACAACCCTTACTACTTTCTTTTTCTTTTTTAATATTTCAGCCGCATCAAATGTCGTTGTTTCTTAAACCTAATTCAGAAAAGCTGAAGGATCTTTTTCTCGTTAGGGGTGAAAAGAAAAGTAAAAGATTGAAAAGATACCGAGCTTTCTGTCACAAATTTCTACATTTTACATAAAAACAGAGCAATTTCGGAAAAAGAAAGCGATTTTATACCTTTCACTTTTATACGTAATATTTTTATAACTCGACATCTGGTCTATTTTGAATATCTAATTTTGTATACTCTAATTTTTTTAGAGTAGACCACACATAGACGTAGTTATATTGTTAGCAGCTCGAAAGTGGTCTGTAAAATATGTAAATCGACCGTTTTTTTACGTGAGATAATGCATAACATATGCTATAGTAGACGCATAGAAAAAAAGCACTACAAAACTTTCTTTTTAAAATGACTTTCTTTTCTAAACGTGCAACGTTTAGGCTCAACGGCTGAACGCTCGGTTTATACATACAATGTCTAGGAAGTAGATTCTTCAAAGCTATTTTATAACTTTTTTTAACGCTTTTTTTATATCGCATAATTCATGCATTACTCATGCGCAGACAATATGTGTCGTAAAGTACCTGCGCAAACGATACGTTAACGGTAACAAAACTAAAGTACAGAATAAGAGGATAGGTTTATTATATTCAATTATATATATATATATATATATATAGATTTTTTTTTTCAGTATTAAAAAGACATTAAAAAGAGAAAAGTATCACAAATGATAACACGTAAAGAACGCTTGCGTCAATAGACAGATAACAGTATCAAAAGATTAATATACTATGAGTTAACCTTCGGATAAGGTTAGAGACGATTTATTTTACCGTAAATAAATCTTCGCATCTTAAATAATATTATAAATAAATAATAGCATCTTTGGATGCTATTATTAATCATTACATGCGTACAAGTAAATCACGATAAAGCCGTTGAGCAAACTAAAATACTCATTCTTTAAAGAGAAAGAGACGTGAGGTTAAATACTTAGACTATTATCTTTTTTAATTTGATGTTGGTGGTCTGAATTCTTCAGTCGAACATCATATTATTTAGCTAGCTTCATCGTACACGGTTCTTTGTATCGCAATAGTTATTTATGCAGCTAAATAAAATGCATCACACGACAGTTAGCCGTGACGCGCGTAAACACTTAATCACTCGAGTAACCGCTAAGATCGTACATTCAGCTTGGAAGTAGAAAAAAATATTGAATCACGATCGAGAGGCGCGCGTGAACGTCGAAGGTGGGCATACAGAGCGATTATCCTCGTTTGATGTCGATGAACCACTTGACGCGGATTCCGGCTTCGAAGGACGCGAGATCGCCGATCCGCGACGAACTTCACGTACAAATCAGCTAATATATCGACCGGTTTTACATACCCGTTTGTCTCTTACGCGGCGCTAATCGTTACCAATTGGCACTATTGTGTAAGTTATAAATATGGTAATAAACAGAGTTGCTCAATGTCGCCGCTTGCACCAATAAACAATGTATACAATCAGTTTAACAATTAAGGACAGAAGAAAATGTAAGTTTTTCCACAACTGTCACGTTTTCTGTTCAAGCAAAGCACATTTTTCTATCTACTATTCTTTATTGTTTGAACAGACACGGGCTTGCAAAATAAATAGATAACGATTTAGCCGCATAAATTGTATCAATTACGATCGAATATGTATGTATGTACAAATCGTGCAATTACTTTGTTGCGTTTATTCGAGACCTATGCAAAAAAAACTATCTATTGTCGCGGACGGATATATACAGAATTCGCACGACTATCCATAGAATATAGTTCTGATGCAAGCAATCGATGTTACAGCAACACATAATCGGGAGTAGTGGAGGTTGATGCATCGAATCCGTGTCGCGGTTGACCGGGTTAGGAATCGTGGTGAGATCGTTGCCCCAACGACCTGATACTACCGACCCCGGGATTCGTGGTGGTATGTCCGCGCGCGAGAACGGAAGGCCGGAAACGGGTGACGAGAGTAATGTGCGATATCTCAAGCATAACAGTACATTTGTTTAAATTACGTGTTTATTGTTATTAATCGTTAAATTGTATAAGATAGATAAATCATAAATTCCGCAATAAATTCTGTTTCTGCACACATTTGTTAGAGACTATTCTGTAAAAATTGCACAGTGTAAATTTACATTTCTCTCTCTCTTTTTTCCAAAAAAAGTAGATGAAGTAAGAGAAAAACAAATAATTCTATCCAAGTTGTGATCGTTACGGATAATTACATAAAAGCAGTTTGAACAGTTGTTCTTAACGCGCGCGCGCGCGCAAGTTTTATTTAGAGTGGCATTATTTGAAGAATACATTATCTCGTGAAAGTTAACTCATCGAGCATAAGAATTTCGACGACATCAAAATATCGTTCGAAGAGTCATGTAATCGTAAGACACGCGTTTTCTTGCTTTCACTTTCCATGAGTTATCTAGATCGACAACTGTTTTGCCAATCATCTAGATTACTGTCGTATCTAGATTTGTTATTTGTTCGAAAGTACACTATATACTTTGCGCAATTTTGTCTCGGATTAATTTTATCAACGTTAATAAAAAAAAATAGAACTCAAATGTTTGCTCCTAAGATATAGCGATCGACATTCAAACGACTGAATACATTTATGCGAATAAGAGACGTGTCGCATAAAAACAATAGCATTCGAGAAAATAGTGCGAGAATATGTGCAAAGTTCATGTAGTGTATGAAATTAATTTGGTGTAAAGAAATCCAGAATTTTTAAAAGTACCGAGAGTCTGAAACGAAGCAAAAGTCATCTCATCGGTGTAAAGAGAGAGAAAAAGAGAAAAAGGACGCGTGTTATATGCATCTGCCTGTATGAAGGCATGCGTCAGTGATCTCTCAAGGCCTTCACACATTAGCCGTTCGGTAGCGTTCGCACCGTCCCACTTTCCTTCATGCCCGGTCAACGACCCCATAGGTAGGTGTAGTAGGTGTTCCAAGGTAGTACACCAACACGCGCGCGTGCGCACATGAGCTCACGGTTTTATGCCGTTCTTGCTACAGATCGTTCCAAAATATTACGCGCAGCAAAAATGCTGCAAATGTCATACAAATTGCGGAAATCTAAAAAATCTATAATCCAAGCTAAACTAAAGCTTCTTAAAACGTAGAGGAATTAATAAAGATTTGTTTTTCAAGTTGACTAATTATAAAAAAAATCCGAAAAATTATCAGGCGACTGATATTTCATTCATTATTGTTTTAATGGTAGATAGATGATACATGCATTAAAAAAAGACTGGATAATTAGAGCAGCTAGTGTTCGTTATTAACGTTACGTACTTACCTTGTTCATTGGAGATTAAATGAACTGGCGACCGAATTATACAGCAGCGCAAGTACCTGCAATTCAAACAGAATATCTCTTAATCCAGTTACAGTGATATCGTACATCTTTGTTGCTTGAATATACGTACAATCGCAATTAACGGCATAAAAAATTCGTAATTTTCGCATGGAAGTAAAAAACCGAACACATGTTCGTTGTAATTATATTATTATAGTCTGTGTTTTTCTCACAAAAAGAAATAATATTTTAAATTAAATATCAGCTAACAGGAATAAGATGATAAAAATAAAAAAATAAAATAAGTTTTTTGAGATATCCTATAGGCCTAGAATTGTGCACATGTCACGTGTGCACACACACATATACACACTTAATCACGTACATATCCAAGAAACAGTTCATGCGCAATCCGTGCGGAGGCGCCACTGCCTTTCACGATAAGTTCCAACGAAAGAAGAGTCGGTACAACAGGAAATTTACATCTCACGAGTCGGTATCAATATAACACAATCAGATAAGATTTTAAAAAATGTTTTTGGAAAATTTTTCTTTCTTCTTTTTTTAAACAATTTTAACTTAATTGCAAAAAAAATGCACTGATTTTGGTTGACTGTGAAAATTGTATGTGCTTTCCTATCCTAAAAAAATAAGGTCAGGCAAAGAAAAGGTCGAAGGGTTTTATAAGTTTTATAGTAGCTTAGGTTTCATTGTGCTTTGACTAAACACAATATTCGGAATAATAATGTAAAATTTTCCTTAATTGTATTTATTTCTTGCGTGCAAAACATCAGACAGTTGATATACTAAATGTCAGTATTAAAATAAGTCGGTTAAAAAAGAAGCCTCGATTAATCCTGTAAAAGGTCAATGAATGAGATAATTAGAACACTGACTCGTACGATATAGATTGACGTCAAGTGTAATTCTTATTATGCAACATCTATAAAGCGATTGCATTTCTGTGATATGATGTCTATTTTTAGCTGATCAGTGTCCTACTTGATAAGATATATGATTAGACAAGTTTTACGGTGGAAGATATAAGACAGTATCTGAAGTAAAAGTATGTAAAAAATGTCGGCGTAACTTAAGAAGTTTTGATTTGAATAAATCTTTTGATAATCTTTTAAGTTTGATTGTACAAGAATGAATATCTTTGTTTAAAGAATTGTGTCAACTGTACTAACAATGTTTAACGTTTTTCTTGTTTTGTTGCAGGTAAGTCAATTCTCTCCATACTGTACTGCATAAAGCGTCAAATAGTAAGTTACAAAGAAAGAAACAGTATATATAAAAAGTATGTTATTTTCAATTGTACGTTTTAAATCACATATATAATTTTAAAAGATTATATTTTGATTGATTTTTATCAATATAATATATTAATGTCAGAAAAATATCGCTTTAATATACGATGACAAACGATCGCTTGGATTAAAGTGCATTATGTTTAACACTAGCTGTTGTTATTGATGGCTCTCACTTATAGTCTTGTGTACTATTCTTATCTTCTGCAGTTGCTATTTCTCACAAGTTTATGATATCGTTCGTAAACAAGTATGATAAACAAAAATAAACGTACTTCGCAAAATCTAAAGAAACATAAGAGAAAACAAAGACATGAAAGAGCAAAAATTTATATATTTATTTATGATATAATTTTATCTTTGTTAAGAATATTAACTTAATTAAGAATATTTATTTAAAGTTGTGCGACATACGTAACAGAGCCTAAACTATAGCCTTGTATTTTCATACGAAATATTTTTTATTTGTATAAATTTTCCAAACTGGTTTTTTAATTAAAACATCCACGTTCAAGTGGGAGAGAAGCCTTGACTTCTCTCCCAAATCGCGTGGGCATCCTGACGCTTGCGCAAAAAGTCTCACTCTCATCCTGCATTTCACCATGTCGCATCATTCACATCAACTCCCGCGTACGCATTATTTTCCTGTCTTGACGGGACGGTGTTTAACACGTTGTCATTAGAACGGATATGTCAACGATCGTAGTGCGCGATGACGCGAATAAGGAGGACGCTAATGTCCTCGGATATAATGTTTGTAACATTACCAATCCGATCGTAATCAGCGAGATACCTAGCATTGTGATCACTGATTGTGAGATGCAGAAAATTGATTGTCGTCAACGTAACAAAGGTTCGTTTTTTTTTGTTTATCGAAATTTCGAATATATATGTGTTGGCGTACAATAATATTGTGTTTACATACATATATATATATTATTAAGTTTTAATAGTCTTTGAAGAGAAGAAATTAGAATGCAGTAAGTAAAAAAACGTAGTGTTTACCGTTTTACTTTGCCGATCCTGTTTGAATTATGTATATCATTCTTGTTAATTAAGTTTCAATACTCTTATCGTTACACTTCATTGCAATCACTTTCTCTCTTGTCTCGACGAAACTATTCATTATGGACTAATTGGACTAGTCTAATCAGATAATGAAGAATCATTATCTTTCATATCCTAATAATATTGTAGTCACACTATTTCTTAACGCGTCTGACGATTTCTGTCAAAATAAGTCGATTTATCGAAATACTTGAGATTGTTCGAGGGTTTTATGAACTTTGTTTATATGTACGACACAATCACACAGTGATCAGCTGCTTTTAGCAAACATCCATCTCATATTTGATATCAATACTATTAACATTTGATATATTTATATTTAATTTAATATTCCAAGTGTCAAATACTAAATTTTGTGTCAAATATTAAATGTGTCATTAAGACAGACATACAATCATTAAGATTGAATACACATTGTGAAATATTTAAATATTTAAAGCTCCACTCTTTTTGCACTAGTGTACAAATTCAAAAAAAAAAAGAGAATTGCAACATTTTTTATATGTTATTAAACACACTAGGAATATATAGCGCTTTGTGCGTCTTTTTCCGGGAAAAGCTTTGACACTGAGGCGTATCGATCTCACCTCGAGCAGGGCTCACGTGCTCGTTGACATTGACATTGTCCACAAGCTACACGGACGTGGGCCTGCCATCTGTCGTCTGCGAACTTACATGCACCTGGCGATCAAGTTGCATCATGTATCGCACGATGGCAGTTGCATCGCTTATAAAGATTATATATATATATATATATATTTATACATATATAAAAATTTTTTTTTTATTTATTTTTTTTATGTATTTCTTCTACAACAATGCAAAACCGCCTCTAGTATCAAAACGTATTATACATAACTGGAGCTGTCAAAATGTTGGGTAATTCAAATTGGTGAGCGGGAACAGTTCATGACAGCAAAGAGTTATTAAAAATCAAAACTTTCCAAACTTTCAAAGTAATATACTTTTTTGATACATTTAATTTAAAAAACTGTTTTTACGAATAGAATTCACAGGAACCAATTAAGCAATTTTGCGATTGTTATCAAAAACACCATGTGTTTGTTTTGCTTGTTTTTTTTTTCCTTATCAGGCGTTCTAGATTAAAATCCAAAGATACTCATGAGCATTGCGAATCGAGGTGAGAGTACTTTCACCTTTCTCTCTGATGTTGTCTCTCTTCTCGACCGTGCGACTCGCCCGTTCGCTCCTCTTTCTCTCTCCCCTTAACAGCTTTTACTCTCGATCGCTCGCTACCAGCCTCTGCCACTCAGAGAAAGCTGCAGCTCTGACCTCGCGCTCGCGGCGACATTTCTTCTTTCTCGTCGATTTCTCCCTTCTTGCTTTCTTTGCCGAAGACCCTCCTCGCACTTGCTCTCATCTCATCGACCCACCTTCTGAAGTTGCGTCACGTCTCGCCATCCCGTATATACCTGGCCGGGTCTTATCTGTGCATGTAACACCTTTTTCATAGGCTTACATAAGGGCGTTGCTGCACCGACATGACTCAAGTGTGTATCTCATAAAATTGAATGGCTCTTTGCTCTTCGCATTCAGAGTGTTTGACGTAAATAATTAATTAATCGAATGCCAAGCGTAAGTCAACTCGACATTTCATCGTTACATGTTTGTTCAACGGTTTGTTATTTTCGTAGAAGAGCGAGCCATCAAATCTACTCCATTTTCATTCACGCACGTGAAAACATCGATACGCGAAAATAATATTGGTGTGTCAAACGTATTAAATACAAATTTCACATTTCATTCTGACATTTCACATTTTAACTTAATTGTTCTGTAGCAAAAAAAATGTGACGTATGGGATAACTTAACGTTTACAAGTAGTGAATAACGTAATGAAGAGATTCAAGCCCCTTTCCTTACTACAGACTGAATTTGAACATCGTTAGACAAGAGCGAAATTTCATCAGAGAATGTCTTGGTAAGCGAGGCGGTCGTTTTTACAGTCAGGCATGTCGAACGTTGTATTGAGCAAGAGCAAACGGGCCTCAGCCGTCCTGGATGTCGGCCGCTAACCCCAGCCGAATCAAGGCCGTGGTACATACACCGACGCCACTGGCTCTTACTTTCACGCGTTAGACGGCGCTTGTTCTACTCGCGTGTCGATGACAACGTAATGTCGTCGTGCAAATCAACCCAAATACCGATCACTAATCGGCAATACAATAAGTAACTACGAGCTTTCAATTATATCGTTGTATGACGTCCACATTTACGTACATCAAGAAAAAAAGCAGTAATTTTTCTAGATTATATACTTAGAAAACGGAAAGAATTGAGATTTATCTTATTAAAGAAAGAATCACATAAAAATGTACAATCACGGTAATAAAAATACATTTTGTAATAAATTTTAAAAGAGAGAGAGAAAAAGACTTTATTTGAAAAAGTAAAACCCATGTAAAATTTGCAAAAATTGAAAAAAAAACCGCTAATTTTTTTGTCGATTTATCAAAAATTATCTCTGATCTGAGATTTTTTTCACCTAGATTATGACGTGTTAACAACTTAGCACCACTCGCAGCTACGGAGGACTCTAGTATTCTGTTAACTTCGCAGCAAAATAGTGGTCTGTATGTAAGTGGCCTCTTCGTGTTAGCAACAAGCAGGCCGTGCCTACGACCTGATGGCCTTGCTTTACGCGCTGGACCGCGTCGTCTTGCGAAACCGATCTGCTCGATTATTTTTGATCGTATCGTGCGTCTCTCTTTCGTCCATCGCGTCTGTTTTGCGACACCTACTTGCATAAACGACCGAATAGAAAGATAACATTCGCAGGTTTAGCTACGAAAACGACAAACTGACAATATCTTCAAATAGTAGCCCCTAAAGGCGAAACACTAAAAAAGATAATAGCTGAAATAGATTGAGCATATACTGTGAATCTTCATCTGTTTCATATGTCCGCGTATGTTGGCCAGTCGTGTTTGCTAAGACACCGACCGAGCGATCGTCTTTTCCGTTAACTGGATCCCTCCTAGATCGATTGTATTCTCTGCACGTAGTTTCCGGAGCGGAAATGTATGCGGTAATATCTCTCTGTTTGCAAGTAACAATATTTTCTACCATCGCGCGAAGTAGAAAGTTTTCGGAGATAGTGGAAATCGAAAGTAGTTTACGTGCAATGACCTGTCGCGAAAAAGCCGAAGACTTGTGTCGTTTCTTTTCTCCGTTCGGGAGATTCGATTACAAGTAATACGCCCGGGCGACCTCCTATCCAATCGACGGATACACGGGGCTTGCGCAATGCACGGGCAACAGCGTCCTCAATAAATTTTCAGTTCAGCAATGCCGAGCTGGTCATTGCCCCCGACCCATTTGCGCGCTAACTCAGCGGCGCTCTCTCCATATTTCATTCTCCTTCTTTCTCGACATCGTCCCATTTCATATTGTACTTATATAAACGTATCTTTTTCTTAAATAAAATTCAGTAAAAAAAAATAAAAAAAAAAAAAAAAAAAAAAAAAAAAAAAAAAAAAAAAAAAAAAAAAAAAAAAAACAAACAAACAAACAGATCGCGCGCGATTTAACTCGCTCTAAAATAAATTCATAGATAATAAATAGCAATAACTCAGCAATTATAGATATATATAATTGACACAAATGTTTTTGCGATAAGAGAGTAACATAAAACTTCTACATTACACGATATGTGTGGCAATAAAATATCGATGAGCTTTTCATCACTTGCTCGACCATGTTTTTGTTTAATAACCGAGATTATATCGTGCCGATTAGATACATGTAATTGCGACAGAAATCACTAACGCGATACTTGATTTATTCGATCTTCCCTTGTTTCTGATCGGATTTGCTCGTTCATAGATTAATTAAGTAATTTAATTATCGGTTATGTCACTTTATCAAAAATTGATTACACATTACACATTTATCAAACAAGCATGTCCGGCGACATCACGTACAGACACTATTTCGCGATATTTATACGTGAGTCAAGTACATTGACACGCAATATTCGTGGAGGGCAGGGACGAAGAGGAGCCATAGGTCACTCACCGCCGCACCACACCGCGCGCGTGTCGCGCGCGGCGCCGCGTTCCTCTTCGCGCCGTGTTAAACTCGCAGCTAGCGCGTGAACACCCGCCACGCGTATCCTTGAAGCTTTGCCTCCACCTCCTCTGTATGTACATACGTCCCAGGATTCCACGTGTAACGGAATCGCGGGTTCGTTTAGTAGAAGCAGAGAAGAAGAGTCTACGCAAAGTTTGAATATATCGATCGAGTGAGACGATAGCGACTGATTTCCAGAAAATTTATCTCGATGTGTCTCTCGAATAATGAATTAATTAAATAATTTAACAATTTTTTTATCTAAAAACTATAATTTTTTATTACATCGTTGTTTGTTATATACTTCTGTTGTAAACAAGCTGTAACATAATTTATATCATGGATCAAATCTGAGATCCATCATCATCACCACTATCTGACTACGTCGTCGGATCGATGTCAAACGTTTTAGCGCCGCTTTTTAATCAGAGCACGATAACGCGGTTGAAAACGTCCGAAAGCAACATTCGTAAACACTTTCGACCGAATAGTTTAGGTTTTTAATTCATTCTCACCGATTCGCATAGTCAAGCTCGTGACATTAGATTCGCGCTCGCGCGTGTACTAGGTCTCGTGACGCGAATATCGTACACGCGATCTAATTTACTGAAATAGCCAATGAATATCAAATAAATTCTTGTTATTTCTATACGTGTACAGATAATAAATACTATATGCTCTATTTTATAATATTTTGTGTAAAACCATCGTTTCTTATTTATATAATATATAAATATTAGCAGGATTTTGTCAACTATCATATATCGCGTTGGGTTCTTTTTTGGAAATTACAATCAGATACATGCTTTAAAAACACAGACCTTGAGAACACGTGGTCTCACGATTGTAATTAAACGACGTTAAAAGACAAAAACGGGAACGCCGTCTTGTCTCAATAATGGCGGGCGGAGGAAACTTTCGCAGAGAGCCGGATTGTGGCCATTGGCATTTTGTCAGTGGCCAACCAGATTGAATAACCAGCATTACGTCATTGCAGCACGCGTTTGCAGACGCTACAAGTAAAGAGGGGCAAGAGTGCCAACGACGAAGAGGCAAAGACGGAATAAGAAGGTGGCAAGGGACGAATGTATAGAGGAGGCGGTGGGGACTATGGAGGTCGATCACCTACGTACGGGAGTCAGTGACACTTCGTGATGAGGACGCTCTTTTTTTTTTCTTCTCTCCTTCGCTGTTCGCTTCTTCGCGCCGAGCGAACTTGCCAAATACTCGGCAGTGTCCTCCACACGTGAAGGACGCGTGTCTATATAACCATGAAAACAATTTTGCCGAGTCACATGGCTCATTTCGATACGTTCTGGTCCTAGAGATTAGCTCGGAAGAAGTTTCTATCTACGGAGCTCGGGAGCGCGCTTCAATAACGTACAAGGTGACGACGTGACATAACTCCGAAAGATAAATTGAAGCGCTAGCGGAACATCCTTCGGAATATCATGTCGCAGCGAGTTGTTAAGTGTATTCGTAAAGAAATATGCTAATCAAGAGAACTGTAGTAGTTCCGGGACAGACCACGTATTTCGACTGTATTGGCCGTTCGGCCTTGTCAGGTCAATGGCTCGTCTCGGACTACCGATTCTTTCGACATATTACATCGACAAATAAAATCTTCGTTTCAGTGTAGTGTGTCACGCGTGAGGTCAAGGACCTCGGTAGTTGTTTTCTAATCGTGTCGAATTACGAAACATGAGTAGGAAATAATTGTGCTTGGCAACGAGTTTCCTTAAGCGGTAGCATTTAAAAAACAATATACGCGATTGACTTGAGATGATTATAATCGAAAACATGTGGCATTTTGAAATTGGTATTTTGAAAGTCTCTTAGCAAAATCACGTTCAGCCAAATCGCTCCTGCGATCTTACGGTGTTTATTTCCTACCTAATAATCGTTCGTGTAACTTGTGCAGACTCGCTTTCAATCGAATCGATAGTCTTGTTGGCAAGTGCCCTTTTGCCGAGGAGAGTCAGCCAAATAACGTGGGTAATACGTTGGTAAGATTGAACGCTAATCATTCTGAAACGAAATTGATGCAAGTAAATTTATCCAAATAGAAATCACGAATTTAAATCGTGAGCGAAGAAACCGGCTCATGGGTGAGGTTTAATATTGAGTTAAATGCTAACGAACATGACTGGCCAATATCATGACTAACAATATATCAACAAAGTCCACTCGCCACGGTTTTAAAACTAGAATTTCATCATGTTTCTATTAAAATAATTTCTCTTTGTTCTCGTTGTGATATAAATAATTTTCAAAGACTGGAATTGTAAGCTAGAAAAACAAAACATAGTGAAAGCAGTTGTATCTACATAATATCAATGTTATACCAAAGATTTGTTAAACATCATTTAACACACAATCAAAAACTTCAACAGAGATCTGTTTTAAACAATAATCTAATGTATCTGTATAAAATAATTAACAAAGAGAGAGAGAGAGAGAGAGAGAGAGAGAGAGAGAGAGAGAGAGAAGAGTAAAATTTGATTTTGAAAAATAAAAGTAACGTTAAGTATAGCGCAATTGTTACAGAAATTGATAAAATAGAACATTTAAATTGGCGCTGAATTATTTGTTGGCCATCTAAAAATAGGTCGACAAGCTGCAGCTAACTTCCTCGTTCATTGTCGCGAATTCGGTTCGTCTAACTGTAGATCTGCCGATGCACTAGCCGTGCACATGCCACCACGTGGAGGTCGATGTATCGTTAGAAGCAACGACTCTTCGCGCAAACTACGGTCGAACTGCATCTCGTAATACGTTCTTTCTTATTTATTTAACTTTTTAATTTTTTAAATATATAAATTAATATAATAAATTTAATTTAAAAAATTATAAAATTTATAAAAGACTTTTTTTGTGACACATTGCGATACAAAAAGAAACCTCCATGCAGAGACTTGGTTAAAATAGGTCTAAAGTATTTCCCAATAGCGCAAAATCGGTCGAAGAAATGCGGTTACGTAACGAAATCCAAAGTAGGCAAGCGCAAATTTGGTTATTCGGTCAGCGGCGCGCGTTGCGGGCCAACGAGCGCGCAGAGGAAGGGGCCAGTTTTGCAGGACGCCATGTGCCTTCGCATCGGCACGGGTATCCATTGTAATTAAAGAATTGCCGTATTTTTAAAACGTAACTAACTTTACACAAAAATGTATTGAAAGTAGACGAAAAATATTAAACTTTTTTCGTGTTAAAAATTCATTTACAGTAGTGTACCTACATGTGTTTAGAAAAAATATCTAATTTTATCGGAAATTTAGATAAAAAAAAAATAAAATTGTTCACTGTTATCTCACAGTGTGAAATATCGAACTATCGTTGTTCAGATCGCGGTTCCTCGAGTGCATTGACACCGACTGTCGGTCTTTTCTAACATTCCGTTCGGTACTCTTCATTCCTCACCATGTTTCGCACGATACGCGGTGCATCGAAGTTCAGCGAACCCGACCTGACCCTCGCTATATCGATGTTAATGCGGGACCACGCCAACGCACCACGGGGACCGATGTTCATCCTATCGACCATTTGTTATCGCAAGTGGATCTCCCAACAGGTTCGAAAGAAACGCATTCGCGAAAAAAGACGCGATCATATTCTTTCAAACAATAATAGATCGTAAACTTCTTGTGATGAGAGTTCGAGAATACAAGAAATTGACAAGATCTCTATTTGTGTCCACAACCACTATCTTATTACTCGGTAATTGAAGGGAAAAAAAAAGAAAAAAAAAAAAAAAAAAATTGCGTCGTACGTTGCACTCGTCATGCGACAGCGATTGGCTTTCCCAGATATACTCTCTCACGAGACTTTCTCCGGCATGTTACCGTGCATTGTTTCATGACACTCTCGCCGTGGCGAACATTCGCCTTACGAAGTAGCGTGCAATTATACAAACGCTCTATCTTCGAAATGCCTAGGTAAATGTATCGGCGAAGCAACGTCGTGACACGCTTGGCCGCTTCTAATTTCTTATTTTCCGATTACCAAAGCGACGAAACAGGATTAGTAAAATTTATTTTCGAAAATCGTAAGGACAAAATTTGAACGAAATTTTGCGCAATTACATTACTGTAAAAGCAGATTTTACGCATCTTTCTGTCTGCATATAACTTTGTCCCTGTTCTGCCATCTAGTCCAGTCGGTGCGTTCCTCCCTCTCGCCCCTCTTCACTTTATCTTCCGTAGATGTGGAGCAATATGGTTGGAGGTGACTGACCGACGTCCAGTTGCGTTCACTAACCTCCCTCCTTCCACTCCTCACCACCCGCGAACCACTGTAGCTCTGGGTCTCCTCCCATTTTCGCGCTCGCGCTCACGCTCGTCGCGCAGCACTCCGAGCACGCGAATAAGTGAGCACTCGATGCCTCGAGTGGACTCGATTGCACCGCTAGTACTTATGAATTTAGAGCGCTCGGTAGATCTGGAGCACAGGCACAGGTTTAACTATATTTTTTTTTTTTTTATCTCATTGTCAGTCATCTGTCTTTTTCTCGCTCTGATCACGTTACAGCGGATATTAAACTGACAATCGAAAGAGATCCCATGTGCGAAAGAGATTTTATTTTACTTTTCTGCATGTTATTTTTATTCGTTGTCTATCAAATCCAATTTTAGTCCGTTTATTCGATTTATTTATCTCGATATGTATATTTAAAAATTACATTTGTAACTAAAAATCAAAATGCAGCAATGTTGCGTTACAACGTTTCAATTTCGTTGAACATGAAAATAACCTAGCGGTTTGAAAATTTAAATGAGGTAAATGTGTTACCACCCTTAGTGCAGTATCTCGGGGTGAATGCACGCGACATCGACGAACGTGTACATGCGTACGGATTGCTCAAGTCTGCCGCCCCCCGACAGTGCTTAGCGCGCGCGTGCACATGATGGTCGAGGGTCGTGCCGATGACCGATCAAAGAAGAGTTCGCGTCGTGAATACGTGATACGTAACCGTCCAAGGCACACGGCCACTGACCGACGCCGAAGCAGCTCAGCCCGAGCATTGTCCTCACCAAGCACTAAACTTGTACAGGTATATGTACTTAACTTATCTCACTCGCGTCTCAAAATAACAGACGTCGGACCTATTTTAGATTTATAAAAAAAAAAATTTAATAAGATCTTTAATCGCAGAAATAGTCACTAAAAATTCAAGAACCTCATCACAACTTTATATGAGCTACTGCTAAAAATAGATGACATAACTTTGATATAGCTTCCGGTTTTATTCATATGTAGAATAAAAGTCTGTAAATCGAAATCTCTTAAAGCGCTTAAAAATAAAGATGACTCTATAGAATAGTCGATCCATTTTGTTGAGGTCAACTTGCGCGGAGATGATTACTGAATCTCAAGGTAGTCGACTCCAAGGACCAACAGTCACGAAAAAAAAGCCGTGCAAAAAATAGGTTCACGGTCGCTATTTAACACGCCACCGCAACTAAACGAAGAATCGACGAGATGAGTCACTAAATTGCGCATTTAGAAGTGATTAACGGCAGATTACGCATCGAAAATAATGAATTTTATATCGCAATATCGAATTATATATCGCTTGTTGTAAGAAATCTCTATATCGCATTAATTATTTTCAACCAATTATCCAACCAATTGGACATGAATAATGAAAATCGCGAGAGAAATTGCGCAAGACAATTTTCCCATCGAAGAGGAGCAAGATGAACAAAGAGGAAGAAGAAGTAGGAAGAAGAGAAGGTGGTCGAGGAGGAAGGCGGAGGAGCGAACCAGGCAGGCGAACAGGCATTCTCCGTTCGTCGCAAGATTAGCCAACCTGGAAGAGGGCCGATGCCAGTGAACTCGGTTGGCCGGTCACTAACCAGGTAACCCACACTAGCAACGACGTCAATGTGCTATGCAGCAGCAACAGCAACAGTTACGCTACGAGCTTTTTCACCGTTTGTCAGGAGGCCCTCGCTCGCGCTGAGTGCATAGCCCTGGTTAGATGTTCCCTGAAGTAATTGCACATGAGAATCCTGCTTAACCTCCTCCCGTCCCTCTCCGTCTTCCCTCGTCCTTTTTCCGTGTTCTCTCTGTACATCTCCGGACAGAAATTACTTCGGCCGAGTCAACACAACGCTCTCACCTCTTCCGGGAGCGATAGAATCCGAATGGTTTGTCAATTTAAGGCGCGGAGAGACTTTTGAAAAGACACAAAATTATATAAGAAATAAAAGTGCTTCCAAGAAAATAAAACTTAACTTATTGGTACCTCTCTTTTTGAATCAGTTAAGTGCGACTATTTCTTCTGTCACCAACTGACCCGTTGTTATCGTCTACTTAAAACCTTATTAGAGAACGCGAGAGGAACCGCTATACTCTGTACGCGTATGTGTCCATTCCACGTGACAAGAAAGTTTTAAGAAAAAACTTGCTAAAGTAATGAGGGAGAAGCCTCCGCAGCGTCATGTTTCGTTGTCATCGGATTATCAACGTTTCTGAGCGATCAGCATCGTTAGGTCATTAAGTACACAGCGCGGCAAGCAGATGAGATGAGAACAGATCGAAAATGGTGTCACGGTACATTTGACTAATATTCGATACAAATGTTCTCACGTGTTGCTTGAACGATTCTTCGAGTGTTTTGCTCTTGACACGAGTATGTTAAAACTGTACCGTGACATTTTCAATTTTATCGATCTTTCAAAAATCTTTAAAATTCAGAATTTTAATTCCGAAAGTCACCGAAAACGTTAATAATAATCCACAAAAAAGTAAGAAACGACGAAAAGCTGTTTAAAAACCCAAAGATCGTTAGATCATCCACTTTATTTATTTTCTTCCGAGATACGGCCGTAAGAGATCGCGTCACGCGGTCAACACGATTTCTCCCGATTTCCGTGCAAGAAACTTCGAGAGAAGTTCACGGTCACATGTTTCTCGAAGCAGCGTTACCTCGCATACGGAGCAAACGTATATACGCGCGCACGTGTGTGCGTGTATGTGTGTGTGTGTACGCTACATAATCGAAAGAAGAGGGAGGCAAAGAGAGAAAAAGAGAGAAGAAGAGGAAGAGAAACGCGAAGCGAAAGATTGAGGTAGAGGACAAGCGAGAGGCAAAGAGGAAGCCACAGTGGCGAGCCCCATAGTGGGGTTTGCAGTTTGTTGCCCGATGACCGAGTTCATCGCCTCCTTCTCGTTGTCAGCGCCCCGAAATCGAGAATCTTCGATAGTCGAACAAGCCACGCGACGAGACTCGCTTTTTCATTGAAAGTTGCCAGAAAAAGAAATAAAAACTGCCGCTTATATAGCGGTCATCACATAAGCTACAACAATTGTCCAGATTTTTCTAACTTTTATGATGTGCTTTTGTATATTATAAGAAGATAAAAATATTCAAAAAACAATTTTTTTTTAATATATTTTTCTTACAATATATACTATGTATATATTATTAACGTGATTCTTTTTTTGAGATATGTTAGTATAAATACAGACAAATTATCATATATTAGTATAAATATAGATATATATATATCATATATTTATAAAAATACAACAAATTAATCATAAACATTAAGTTGTCATACAAATAATATTATTTAATGTACTTTTTACTTTTATATTGTCCTAATTAATAATTTATGCACTGAATCTGTGTACGTACAATTTTTGACATGCTAGATGTTACATCACAACGACGTAAATGACGAGAAAAGATCTGTCTAACTAAGATCTGCGCAAGTAACTGTCATGTCTGTATTATAGTGGCAACGAACTTTCGTCAATCTGGGTCAGAAAAACAGGCACAATAAGAGGAGTTTTTTATATACTGTAAAGTTTATATTTCGTGATGTCATCGATATAAATTGCGAATTTTTGGTATCATTTAGAAACGAACAAAAAATACATATATGTAAGATTTTAGTTTAGAAAAAAAAACCCAGTATACGCACATGTATCTACTGACGACATAGGGTCGACGGCCGACGATTCTACAATCGTTATGTCATTCATGCTCTTACGCACGCACGCGTACATACCTCTCGCTACGCGGGCGTACGCGAGCGCGTGGACTTGAGCGTACTTAAGCGTAGAAACGTAGGAGTACTGTTATGCGTCGCGTTTCGTGCCGATGAAATACGACGAATTCTCTCGACAGTCTGACAAGTTGGTTTTAAAGTATTAATTGTAAATCAAGATTTGGAGAACATTCCAATATTCCATATACGACGAACTCTCTCGATAGAGAGTCTGACAAGTTAAGTTTCAATATATTGATTGTAAATCAAGATTTCGAGAACATTCTGAGATCGTATAAACATTAAAATAAAATTCCATCTTCTCGGAATCTTATCTTCTTTTTTAATTTAAGTAATGAATCGATTTCATAAGACCGATCGCTTACATATTCGGACGTGAGCTAGTCAAAGAATCAAGTGCACGTTTTTTGAAAGCAACTGTCTCAGAAGATCTACATCGCAGTCTCAACTGAGCCCTTCGTAAGTTCAAGGATTTGAAGGAGCTAGAGGACGAAGAGAGAGAAGGAAGGAAAATGCATATCTGCGCGGCGGCCAGGATACGTAAGGGCAGCTGGGAGCGTTACACCTAGGTAGGGCATTGCACCGGTGTACATAACTTGATGGAAGTCTTTGCCCGGTGCTCGCGGTGCAAACTGCAAAGAGTTGCATTCGCGTAGCCGCGTGCAGTGACCCGCCCTACCGTTAGGACGGCCCCGAGGATGCATTCCCCTCTTCCTCTGCTTCTTCTTTCTTTTTGCTCCTCTTGTGCTTCTTCTTCTTCCTCTTCTTCTCTTTCTGCCTTCCCTCCACTTTACGGACATCTCTCGCTTCTTCTCCCCTTTCCCACCCCTTCTTCTCTCTTTCTCTCTCTTTCCTATTAGCATCTCGAGCACCGGGAAGCAAAAGCGCATCTATGTAACAAGACAGAAGAAAGAGAGCGAAGAACAAACCTTCTTCCTTCGGTTCTCTTATCCGACTCTACTCGTGCGGCATAAAACTTACGCTACATGCAAAATGCAATTGACCTCGCAAATCTTTCAAGCAAATAAGTTATACAATCTAGATGCGAATATTTATAAATTTTCTACATTAAAAGTAAAACCATGAAAAAATAACGAAAGTTAAGGATTCTGCTGACAAAGTGAAACTGATTACTGCGTGAGTTTTATTTTACTGTTTACATATTTCGGATTTCTCATTTTTCATTTTCGATTTTATTATAATTTTATATACCAATTTTTTTCACACAAGAGAGAAAAATAACGCGAAAAAAGAGATGATTGAATAATATACAATGATGAATTCTAAGATAATTTTGCAAGTAAAATTCTTTAGTTCGTCTAAAAAAAAGACAACTTTATTCGCCACTTCTTTGTATCGGGGCGTCGCGACGCTTGTGCAGCTCGAACGCGATATCATTTCGTCAACGCAGGTGTTCATCTGCGGTGCAAGTCGCGGGGTGGGATAGGGACAAACGTGTGCGCGCGCGACACGGAGGTCAGTGACCGTTTTGCGAGCTGGAAGGGGTCGGCGCACTCCCAAGATCAGCGTATGTGCACGTGCATGCACGTCGGTGCAAGACGCACGCCGATGCAGTCGCTGCACTCCCACGTCGCTATGCAGTCCCGTAACATTCGCGGAAGCCGCCTCCTCCCTCTCTGCCTCTCCCTCTTCCCCTCTTCTTCCTTCTCCTCCTTCTCTCGCTTCCATTCCAGGAGTGAGCTTCGCCTCTTGGATAGACCGATTTTGACTTAGCAACTACTCGGCGATACACCCGTGACCGACCTTCCCCTACCTTCCCACACTCAATTGTGCTCTATCGCTGAGGTGGAGGACCTCGTTTCCTACGCTCCGCGGAATCCCAACGAACGGTGACTCTATCGGTTATCCGCACATTCTGCCGGCTCGACCACGAGGTCATTGAAATCTTATACCAAACCGCGCTTTTCGGTCATTCTTCGGGAAACGTCATATCGCTTCGCGCCGTTCACACAATTGGTTTCGCTTTCCGGCTCACTTGATGAACCTGGCGGGAACCGCCGTCGATGCTATATCGAGGCGTAAACGGGTCTCTATTTCAATTAAATCCACATGAAATCGATAATCTCACAATTGCTCTGTTTGTAATCTGCTCAATGCACGATTCAGAATGTGTGTATGTGTGTATGTGTGTTTGCACGGAGTTTATCCTCTCATAAATCACCTTCATTATGCTCTACATCAAAATATGTTTCTAAATCTATTCAGATATTGACAAAACTTTCGTTCCGAAGACTTGCTGAAAACCAGAGAAAACACTTCGTTTTCTTTCCTGACAAAAGTCATAAATCTTGGCTGGTCAGGATCGAAAAAAGAGAAGCAATTAAGAAACGTAACGATTTTACGACCTGTCAATTTTTTGTAACCGATTCTATTTGTTTGCTGCGTGAAAAATGAGTTTTTGTTTACAATCAGAAAAATTGATTATTCTTAATATTCAGATAATACGGTCCATCGCGCGTAAACACAACAATATATATATATATATATATATATTCTTCTTATCTCCATATCTCTCTCTCTTTCTCTCTTTCTCACACACACACACACACACCAATCCTTTCTCCGACTTGTATTCGATGCAATTGATGCGAACACAGCGTTTTGCTGTGTAGTTGCATTTTGCGAAACCGGTTTTCCGTACAATAATTGTCATAAAGCACAGAATACACATACTAGACGATGAGAGTTGATTACAAGAGATTACGATGATATCGAACAAGATACCTTGGTAGAGAGATTCAAAAAGACCATTTGTGTAAAAGTTTCAGTAAACCTCGAATCGTTCTTTGGATTAACGCACCGAGAAGGGATACCAGCATCCATTGTCTTCCTGAAAACCACACCTTTCGGAGTTTCTCACCATTCTACGATCGGTGACTGTAACTTTAGAACTTACTATACAATTGTTGTTTCTCAGCTCGTTGTTTCTGTTCTTGTTGAATGCATTAGTAGGTGACATTTATTGTTAGCGAGTTAAATAATTTCATCGTTATTTCTTCTTTTGCGTCTAATGATCCATCAATCACTTATATTAAAGGTAAAGAAGATACATTTTTTACGGTAACTTTGATATGTGACTTTTTTTTTAATTAACGTGTCTTTTCGCAATTCTATTGAAAAAAAACTTTCGAAGATTCCCAATATTAAGTAAGTTTTCTCTTCAGTGATCTGCTAATCGCTATCTTAAAACAGATATTTATTTAGATATTTACGTCATTTTTCGATGATTACCCACAAACACGGTCTCTTCTTTCTCACAGTCAGACCAGTTGAGCTATTTAGGAGACCTCGGTCTTCTTGATTTTCTTCGGTTTTCATCTTCCAATTGAGAAAGATAAAAAAAAAGCACCATGGCCGCGTTTGTTCGGCAGTTCGTGAGAGAAGGCGGGGGATCGAGAAAGGTACTCGCTATAATCAACTTGCACCTCGAAGTAGCAATGCGAAGCAGGCCAGCCCGAGGCTAGTGGCACACGGTCCTTGCTCTCCTCTCTCTTTCTGTTTTTCTTTCTTTATCGCTGCCGTTTTTTACCTTCACGTTCCGCGTCATTTCCTCGAGAAGGAGTCTCTTTTTTTTTTTTTTTTTTTTTTTTTTTGATTTTAGTAATTTTCAACAGAGCTATTTATTACCGCTATATTGAACCCTATATAGTGGCACACTTTTTTATGTACTCTATAACATTCTTGTAAAAAATTGTAGGATTACACATTTCTCATGACCACAAAAATACTGAGATGTAAAAATAAACTCATCGATCATTTAGGCGTGTACAGATCGCAATATAAAGGAAGATAGTACAGTTTCCACGAAGCACAAGATCTAACGGTTCAAAGAGCTAAGAGACCGCGCAGATATCGGAATATTCCGCGAGAAAACTGCCAGGACAACGTGATATCTCGCTTCTTGCGTAATCTATGTGATTGATTATTTTTTTTATTATAATTTAATTATTTCTTGTCAACGATATATATAATAGTTTAGAGGAAAAAGCTTTTGAAAATCGAAATCTTCACAGATTCTTCAATCAGAATGACGATCGTGCTCAATCATGACGTTCTATTTCTTTTTGTGTGTCTGTCGACGACCGATGAGTTTCACGGTTGGCAGGAGACTTATTTACTTGTAACTTGTCAATCTTGACTCATATATTTATATCCTTTCTTCGGGTTTGATTTGAACGGTACGAGGCTTTTTTTTCGCGCGGCAGCGTTATAGCACGTGTGAGCCATTTATAGACACAAGCCGATCGTGTGCGTATATATACGTATCGTGAGCGCAAGGTGGTAGAGCGGCCTCCTTGCGTTTCTTTGCAGGTCGCGGCACAAGTCGTCCACCGGTCGACCCAGCAAGAGACTCCCAGCAGAGAAATTACTTTTTCCATTTTTCTTTCACCGTAAAGTGTAAGCGAACAAGCGAACAAGCGAACAAGTGGCTCTCTCGCACTATCTTCGTAATAGATTCTGTTTTATGTGATAAACTGATAAAGAAAAGACATGTACTCGTTAATAAACTTTCACATATTGACGCAATTTCACTGTATCAAACTTCAAATATTGAAAAATAAAATGTATTGATATTTTGAGTAAAAAAAAAAAAAAAGCTGGTTTAAACAATACAATAAATCTAATATCTGAAAGAAAAATAATTAAGGTGAGGAGGTTATACAACGCGAGAAATTCGACGCCTACGCAACCGTTCGCGACACATCATCGTTGACACACATCCCCTTGAGTCACTGTGCTTCCCGGGTGAGATATAATCGAAGACACGCGCCGCATTGAAAAGATTACACTGGCGAAATACAACGCGCATCTTAATGGCAGCGGGTGCACACGTGATGCAACGCAGCTGCTTCTCCACGCCCACTATCCTTCCGTTCCTTTTCTTTTTGGGACAACTGACTCCTCGACATTTATGCCGCGGTAGCATAGGTACATGTATGTACAGTTAAATAAATTTTATATATTTTTTAAATATTTTTTGTAGATATTTTTTGTGTACTTATTAAAACTGTATGATATTTGCAGTTCGTAATTACTCGAGTTTTAAATAGTTTTTTGAAGTAGAGAATATAAAGAAATTTTTTTCGCTTTCTCACTTACATACACACACACATAGAAAGTGATGATGGAGTGAAAAATTAATTGGATTTTTATGGAAATTTTATAAGTGCGCTGTACTCGTTACGTGTGTGAATTTTACACACACATTAAAATATTACAAAACCGAATGAAGTAGATGCGAATGTTGAATCTGTCTCAGTGTATAAAATACAATACATAACTCGGCGGAACAGAACAGTCGCGTGGTATTCTTGCGGGATGTGCATACGTGCACCCGCTGTTGCTGCTGTTGCTCCAGGTTCAGTGACATCACGCACGCATATGCGTGACGCACTGCGCGCACCGTTATACCCATAGCCTGCCCCATAGCGCCCACTGCGGAAGTATCGCCATATTACCGGGGGTACGACATATACGCACGACGATCGGCGTTTATACCGATGCACTAAGTCTATCTAACGTATTCGCGATCACGTGTGCACATCATTATTTTCATAGCAATTTATAAAAAAAATTAACTTGTACGTGTGATTTCAACGCGTTTAAAATCACGTTTATTATAATTTTTTTTATTTCCGTCTCAACGACATAGGCAACACTTTCGAATTACAAGTAAAAGAAGTAAAGATTGTAGGAAGGTTTCATACATAACTTACACCTCAGATATGTATCAATCGCGTGCGAGATTTCAATTGTGATCATTTCATTTATGAGGTTTTTAACCTAGTCGAAAACAAAGAATCTTCATAAAGACAACGCAATAGTAGCGAAGTCGGCGACCGATCGCTCAGTGCCAAGGACACGGACGGTAGACAATGCAGCCTTGATGGTCCCGGAGGAAACAACAACCTCTAATTACGCTTCGGCTTGCTACATTTTTATCTGCGCGCCTCCTCTGCATGCATCGTTGCGCGTCACCTATTCCATTATTAGCGAAGCGTCGTGAGCCGACTTGATACAACGCAAATATCGATTTCATTTACATGTTTGCTAACATACGTTTATCTCAAGTACATACGGAACGAGGAAAGTCACATACGCGACAAAGTTCGAATCGCAACAAAACTCCACTACTTACGACTTGTAGATTTCATGTAATTAAGCAATGTGTATTCTTTGTTATAAAATGTTTATGTATCATTACACACACAGACACACACGCCACGCAAATAATTTGCGTACATTTAAAATATTTATATGTATTTCAAGGAAACACACATGTAAATATTATTTTAACACATTATCGAATTTTTTAAATTAAAAATAAGCGAATTTGTGACACATATCATCCGTTTAACATCTCTAATTAAAAGGATAATTATCTGATATTCAAAAGCTCAATGGCGCGCACAATAGCTTTGCGGTACGATCGATTAAAAATAGATGAGGGTCATGGTGTGTTCATTGCATGTAAATGTACGTAGCTGCAGGTCGCTAACCGATTTCAAGGAAATGCTATCGTCTGACCTCCCGTCGTCACGGCCAGTTCGAGGTCTGTTCGGGTTTGCCGCTAAGTAACAGCGTAAGAACACGTTTCGCGACTTATTGTATTACATTTATATATTTATTTCACAAAGTAACTTTCTCACTGTGAAAAAAATAATTCTCGCATTCGGCTCAGTATTTTTCCAGAAAGCATGTCAACTGCTTGAAAAAGAAAAACAAGTTCGAGAGAAGTGTTTCAAGTTTTGAGTCTAGATATACAAATATTCAGATATTATACATACATATACGTGTCACATCTACAAAAATCTAACTAAGTCTTATAAGTTACATTTGAAACTATTAGAGAAACACAAAAAATCGTTTTTTTTCTTATTTGTCATAGTAGACTACTTTTCAATTCCATAAATCAATCTAAGAAAAAAATGATATTGAAAGAATGACATATACAAAATAGAAAGCATGTCTTACAAAACTTATTTTATTAGTGAAAGGTGCCTAACCAGAGCAATACTGATTGTAACAATAAAGAAAAAGAAGAAGAAAATTTTGCATAATACAAACTCTTTCCTTTCTAAAAAAAAGAACCCTTTTTGACCTAACGGTTAATTTCAATGCTATTTTCAAAATGAGCAGAATTTTGTCTGCATAATTTATTGCGTCACACAGAAATCTAAACGCTTTTAACTCTAATACGGACAAGAAAGCTACAGTGTATATAACGGTTTTCCAATGGAGGAAATAGTGCAATTAAAAACAGTTTTGTCATATGACACAATAATAATTTATGGATCATTTATGTCATTTTACACAATAGTGCTGTTACAAATATCAAGTTTCTAGTTTCTTTTCTTCGCATTTTCCTAATTGAAGTTTTTAATATCAAATTTATTGTCTATTATGGCGTGGCGATATTTACGCAAAACTCTTCCATTTTTGTCGAATACATTGAGATTCGATAGCTGTTAGATTTAATGTTCGATTTGATTTATCAGCGGTAATTCGAATATAGTAAAAAAATTGATAAACAGCAGCATGAATGATGAGAACATTGAATGTGCGATTTATAATACCAGAAGGTTGACATCAACTTGATCTGTTGTATCAGCCGATTCAGCGCGTATGGTGAATCGTCATCACATTTTTTCGCATAAACGTGTACAATTAGTCTAATACCGTTCACAAATACCAAGAATCATCTGAATGACAAATTTTAAAATTAAATTAAGTTTTGCAATTAATTAATATTATTAGCAATTGTGCTACATATACGACTTGGATTGATAACAAAGATCAAAGTACAAACTTTCGCACAAAAATAATATATTTACAAATTAAAATAGCACGTGTTGCAAGGAAGAAGATGGTTTTAAATATGATAAAAAAGAAAAAAGATAGAACGAAGAAAGAAAGAAATAAAAAACACAACGCTTACGATGAAGAAACAAGCAAGATAAAGAAAGAAGAAAAGAGAAAATGACAAGAGGAGAAACAAGGAGATAGCGAGCAAGCTATCATGAGAGAGTAAGACAGAGAGAGAATAAGAGAGAGAGAGAGAGAAAGAAAGAGAGAGAAATAACGCGACAATCACTACACTCGTGGTTAGCTCAAGCGAGAGGGCGCATGGCCTTGGCCGCTGCTGCGGGGTAATTCAGTCAAGGTTTCGGCCGATGAACTTCCTCCAACTGGAGGAAGGAGACGCCGCCGGCCGGTCGCGGTAGACATGGTGGGGAAGACACCAATCGCGCGAGTGCAGGGCCCGCTGAGCCGACGACGGATTGGTCGGGCCCGTCATGACTGCCGCGACTCAGCCCGGGCCTTAGCGACTTGTCAGTGACCTCCAGCATTGAAAATACGATGAACTCTCGGGGGGCCCTGTAAGAGAGCATACGAAGCAATGTGTTGTGTATCCTCTACTACATACTAGGTAGCCAGGGCGTAGACATTGTAGCCTGATAGCTTGGCAGGCGAGCAGGCACATCAATCCCTCCCCTCCACATTCGAGTTACTCAGACTGCCGAGTAAGGGCTGCACCGGCCCCCAGGTAACCAACACTCGGCAGCGCCGAACTCGAGTCAGACCAACGCGAACCTCCCTCGAGCGAAGACTTACTTTCACTCTCTCTTTAGGCTACTATACGCTCGCGTTGGGCTACCATTCCGTCGCTCCGTCAGGCTGACTGTGAAGCTTTACGATATAACACTTGGTTTTAGCTTTTGCGCGGCCGCAGATAATACCGATTATTTGAGTGTTTATTCGAAAGGATTCTCGAACGGGAGTTTACACGTGCGAAAAATCGATATTTATCAGTGAACGAATATTAGTGAGCGTGTTGACAGTGAAATGACAGTCAGTGGACCAATGTCGCTAATATGGACTTAATCATTCTCACAGTGCAGTGCCGTGAGCAAATCAATGCAATGTTCATTTGAGAAAAAGAGAGTGCTAACAATAGTGGAGACTCTGTTCAATAAAAAACATGATTCTTCTTCCGGACAGTAGCGCGCAGGACACGCTGGCCACATTACCTACATCTGAATCTCTTATACCCGGCGTGTCCTCGCACCCCGATACCCAGCGTGTATCCAGCGTGCCACACGCGTCTACTCAGACCATATCTAGTCCGTATCACGTGGTGCAATTAACAGTCGCTCACCGTCTTGGTTCCAGCATGCCGACGATGGATTCGACCGTCTCGTCTGCTAAAACCGAACCCGAGCTCAAAATAGGTACGCCAAGATTGGATAATTCCGGGCACTTTTTTCTGAGCGAGAGTCGTTATAAATAATGTAATTTAAAGATAGGCGCGCGTGATGTGCGAGCGCAAAAGCGGAATCGCGGCCCGTGGCGGCAAGTGAAAGCAGAAAGTTGTAATACGGCGATGCTGTAACTCGCGCCGCACGCGCGAGAGAGGAGAAAGTGTTCTTCTTTCCCTCCCACCCCTTTCTCCCGGACAGTACTCCACAACACGTGGAAAGGAAACCGCGAGAAAGGATAATCGTTTGCGATCTATATTAAACGGAATACGTTTTCTCGTTTGTTTCAGAATTTGACGGGACCACTGTCCTGTGTCGCGTCTGCGGCGACAAGGCGTCGGGTTTTCATTATGGCGTTCACTCCTGCGAAGGATGCAAGGTAAGTACATTATCTATCACTTGCAATAGCGCAATCGGGTTTTGTTAGTTCAGAATTTATACATGTGACAATTCTTGGATTTTCATATCAGATGAAATTTGATAAATTTGGTAATCTCTCATGAGCAATCAAAAGTGCTATGTATTTGTACCGATTTTGATAAGTATGTCTGTTTTTAAAAGACTTATTTCACTTTACTGTTAACGTTGATTGATTTATAGCCAAAAGATGTGACTATTAAAATTTTAATTAAATATAATTTTATTTTAAGATGTAATAACTATAAAATTATGAAAACAACATGTAATTAAGATGATATTGATCATTTTAAGATGATATTCAATTTAAAACAAGTATCGAAATCGCGGCGCGGCGTGGCCAAAGAGTGAATGTGCGTGAATGTGCGTGAGGCGAGACCAAGGCTACATAAGAACCGCCGACTATAGGGTTAACCTTGGTTATGCGGAAATCATAAAATATTTCAGATGGTCCTTGAAATTATTTCATGAGCCGGTAGTTCCTTCACATCGGTAAAGAATCTCGCGTAGGTTGTTTCGAGGCAATATTTACGTATAATCAGGGTCGTCACAATCTTCTGTCAGGTGCCAAGTTTTTATACATATATGTAACGACGACCGATGAATGTATTTTGATTATTTCCTTCAACTCTTCTTGTTACCATTGATCCTGCGCCATTTTTGGACAAATCATGGTCGCCATGATGTCCGAGAAAACGAAAGAAGCGTCTAAAGCGAAAGAACACAAGCATTGCTAAACTTATGTAAGTGGGAAAACACTTTTTGTTGTCGTAATAGTTTTGTTTACAAACAAAAGTTTTGAAACAAATTCAAGAAATAATTTCTTTAATGGTTCACATGAAATAACTTTGCGTTACAAAATTGTCCAATTAAAAATTCGTTTAAAGCCTTCAGCCGTCTCTTCCTTTCGTTTTGATTTTTATTCTTCTTTTTATACGTTTTTTTTTCTTTTGTTTATCTATTTGAGATTATCGAAACTATTTTTATGTTTTGCGTTTTAAATTGTCTTTAATATGTCACAATTGTGTTCAAAAAGATATTCAATTCAATATTACTTTGTTGTAAAACAATTTTTACAAGCTGACATTACAAAATATAATTGATATTTTTTGTTTTATTTCAATTGGACGTGTTAACTTGAGTGGAGGAAAATAGAGTAGGGTCAGCACTGGTTATTCGTGCGTTTTAGGAAGCGAAGAAACGGCGCCACTACCCACTGCCGGCTTTGCCACCTCCACAGACACTCGGTATGATGGAGGTGGTTCCACTACCAGGTGCTATCCGTCGGTTACCTCTTCGTGCTCGCAGATCGACTTCGACCAGTCGCACGGCAACTTCCATACTATTATCTCCTTCATGCTCTTTTGTTTCGCATCACTTTATAACTTTTTACGACAGACATCTGTGCATATAATTTTCTATTCAAATGTGATCATCATGGATTATATCGTTGTTGAAATCTCTCTTTCTACATGTTTGTTGAAAACTCTTACATGATCACACAATATAAGTAACTTGAAAAAAAAAAACGTCGATTCAATCTATCTTTTGTTCATTGCATAATCAATTAAATTAAATAAATAGAAAAGACTTCTTCCAAATCCATTCTCTTTAATTTTTTTTTTATAATGTCTACGTATAATAAAAGATCATCGATTGTCAAGGATAAAAATGAAAAGATATATAGTTTTGAAATTGTAATGTGTGTACAATTCGTTCTGGTGGTTTTACGCGTCGATTATTGAGTAATTGAGCGGGGACTACTCGGGGCGAACATCTCTCACCAAAGCAAATAAAAATGGAACAAATGAAAAAAAATACTGTCTACAGAAAGGCCAAAATGTTGATTTATTTAACGGCAAGAAAGAGCGAAAGTAATAAGCGAGAGAGGACCTTTCGATACCCCATGAAGCAGGTACTTCTGCTTTCGTTCTTTCTATTGTAGACGCGAGAAAAAGAACTAGATTGACCGCATTCCACATAAAAACACCTGGCCGAGGATTTTTCCGTCCCCTCTATCGTCCCTCTCTTCTGTGTCCCACTCCGACGTTGAAACTCACTGGAAAGACTCGGTTGAGTAGAGTCGTGGCCCCTGGCTGGTTGACTAGGTCAGTAACTTATGTCCGCGGCGCCGTATGAAACGCTGCGCCGAACAAGTCTACACCGAGTGACCTAGCCGCTAGCGGTAGAGCGTCTTAAGGTACTGGAAAAGGAGCTAGTGGAAAGGGAAGAGAACGCGGAAGAGTGTTGGATATCTTTAAGACTAGGTCGCTCGGTCGCATCACTGTTGCACTATTTCGCGTTCTACCATCTCATCGGTACTATATAATACTTTTCTCCAAGCAGTATAAATTGCTCTACCGCAAGTATTAATATCGCGAAAGATAAAAATAGAAGATTACTTTACGTAATATAAACAAAACAAACATGTTAATATTTAAACAAATATGTTATTACTAAGTATTTTGTACAATTTAATTTATTAGTAATCTCATTTATATACGTATTTTTCAGTGATCTTCTATTTTTATCTTGTTTTAAAAGCAGAAAAAAGTAATATATTACAAAGATTTTAAAAATTCCTGTATTTAACAGAAATGTTTTCCAATTATTATTATTTTTTATGTGAGAAGTCACTTTAATAATATTAATATAAGCATTTCCTAAAATTTCATGAGATAAAACTTGTTTATTATAGAGATTATATGAAATAAATACAGTATTTTTTAATTATTTTTGAGAGAACTATTAGATAGAATTGAAATTTTTATCGCAGTTTCGAAATAAAATCAAATAGCATTTTATTATTTCTCTTGCGCTATTGTCCACGTAAATTAAACTTATTGTTTAAATGTGACTTATGAAAAATGGTTGGTCAATGCTGCATATATTTTTGTAATTTAAGCGTTGACGTGTAAAAAATAAAACTTGATGCTGTTGAATACACAAATGACAATTTTTTCTCGTGTTGTCATTGCAAAACAGCTTTTCATTAGAGAAGATTTCTTCGTGATATAAAACAGTAGTAACAGTTCTAAAGTTCTGCAAATTAGAACATATAATACTGAAATACTTCCATGCGGCCAACCTTCCTTTCTCCCCCACCTGTTAGATATAAGAAATTAGTGTTTGCAAAAAAGATTTTCTTTGAAATGATATTTTTCTCTTATTTGAAGAGAAATTCTCCTTTAAATGTCCGCGACGAAACAATCATTGGTGGAGGTGCACGTCGACGCTTTTTCCGGAGGGTTGAAATCAGGCGACCGGTGCATTAACCCTCCGGTCGTCGACCCTCCGAGCCAGTTACGTCACTCTGCCTCCCTCCCTCTCCTTCTCCTTCTCCTCCTCCCTCATTCCGCTGCCTTCCCCGCACACCCCTTCCCATAGGGAAGTCTTCTCCCACTCTCTCCTCTTCTCTCGGGTAACCGTCATTTTTGACGTCGTAACGAGTCGCGATCTCATTTTCATTTGATTGCGCGAGTATTTCGGTGCTCGCTTGAGGTTACTGACCCCGGTACATCTACTTTAGAATCGGGTCAGCCGCTTATTATCGTGGTAGGTGTTCGCCCGACGTGGTATCTGTCCACCGAAGCGGGAGCTCTTCGAGATAACGCTTCCCCACTGAGCAAAATCGGACCGCCACAATTTTTACACCCGATAAATTTGTCCCACGAAACACGATATTATCAGCAAAAAAATCCAATAGTAGATTACTCCTACTGTATTGACGTTAAACGTCATCAACGCTTTTGTTCGTGTATAAAAAAAAACCAATTTTTGAAGAGATTTTGAATTGACTAAAGTGCATCTCGCTGCGATCTGACAACAATCTAGTAATGACAGAAAAATTTGAAAAAACTATTCACAGACAAAATTTGATTATTTTTTTTTGCATATATGAACATCGTTGATCTTTATGGAACAAAGTAATTTGATTTATGGATATAACCAAATGTTTGTTATCATGAATTTATGAAACTATTATAGAGCGGGCTACAATACAATTCAAACATTCCTCATATATGCAAGTTCGAAATCCAGATTTGATTTTATGAGGATTATTGCTACTAATCGCTCGACACAAGTAGCGGGAAAACTATAAATAATACAATGCAATATAAATTTGCACGGTACACATGAACACTCATCTTTGACCTCCGCGATCGAGTTTACCGATGCCGATGCCCGCAATGCCCGGGCAACAGAACAAAACGGCAAATTCTTGGGGTCGTAGGAGAGTGCTACAACGAGCAAGCGAACGGGCGAGCGGTTAATGCCCCCAAGCTGAGCGGAGAGTGTCGCGCCTGTACAACGCGCATGCGCTTGCGCGCGCATTACGTACGTCACCGTTACTCCGTTTCGCGGCCTCTTCTCTCCCTTCTTCGACTGCCTCCTACTTTTACTATAGCACCTCCCGCCCCCACTCTCTGTGTGCCAGAGATACGCTCACCTTCCCCTACCGTCCCTCGAAGTCAGATCACCATCACACCTCTCCACCCCTTCATCCGTTGCAGCAGTCGCGCGCGCTCCGGTCGTTGACCTCGCGACCACATCGTGTGTATGTCCCACACTCTCCTTACCTATATATGTGCGCATATGCAAGCATGTATGTACGCGCAATACAATCCCGTACCTTCACGATCGACGTCTTCTCTGTTAGCTACTACTGTCACTGCACTTTCATGGAAAATAACAATGGAATCATCGTCGATTGATCAATGACAGTGTCCTGCCAAATCACGATGATAAGTTCTTCTTAAGTTGAAATCGAAAATTTACAGTGTCACTTTTTCCTTACCACGTATTATATTATACACACACTCTCTGTACACACACATGGTATTTAAAAAATTAAAGAAATCTTTTATATAATTTTTTTCATCAAGTGTAAAATAATGCGTAAACAATAATTCTACTTAATACAAACTCGAGGAAATGAGTTTTCTCGTCGCGGAATCGAGAACGAAGAATAACACAGAACTTTCTCAACTTGGCGAAAGTTTCAGCGGATGCGAGCAAATAAAGTGCGAGTGCACAGTTTTGTTTGGTTCGTCTATCGGAACGGGTTCTTGGGGCTATTGTTGATTTTACATATAATTGTTGTTGTGAAACTGTGAAGCAGACTTAAAAAAATTCAACTACTTGAAAACAGAATTGATGTAGCACAAAGATGTCGAATTGAATGAGATGTCTATACAATCGATGAATTAGATGTCTATACAATCGATGAATTAGAAACATAATTCTCAATTCTCTGGTTTGTCTCAAAAATTTAAAACCAAGACGCGTGCGCAAAGGAATAGTTGCAACTCGAGGTAGCGCGCGCGAAGGTGGTCGCCCTCTGACCTGTCACGGGCTATGCACGGTTCGAGAGATCGATGTACCGCATTTCCCCACACACCTCCTCCTTCACCCTTCGCTCGTCGGATTCGTGCCGACCGAGAGGTTCAACAGGGGTTGCTGGCCTCGTCCGGGCATCCATAACGGTAGCTCATGTGGTCCAATTCGTAATTTCAGTTTTTTTTTCCAAAAAAAAAAAAGTAATTTTCACAAGTCAAAATCTTTCACAAGCACATTATGTGACACTTTTACATTTTTTCCAATAAATATATAAATGATGATAAATATAATCACACGTATTCTTTTTTCTTACAAAAAAAGTTTACAAAACAACAATAAGTCGGTGAACAACGTTTTCTTACACTTTGAAGATAAATCTTACAATTATTTAAAATTATGATTTTGTTTGTGGAAGTTTGACGCGCTATTTATTTGAAACAAAAATCCCGTAGCATCTAAAAAAAATCGAAAACGTTGTTCACTGACTCCACCGATCGGAATGATAGAAAGCAGCGGGGCTGAACATAGGCAATGTTGACAGTTCATTGACTTGCACGCTCGCGCCGATTGACAGCTCGGGCGCGGAGGTGCAACGGTACATCGTTCTCTCGACGGACTCTGCACGAAGTTGAGGTAGGCGAGGTCGCGCGTCTGACGTCACGGTGAAGTTACTCGGCGACGAGCATCGCCAACTTTTCGTACGCGTACGTGCATACATGCACATTCGCGACCGTCGACACAACGACGACGATCACAGTAAAACACAGAAGCTTCTCGAAGGGTCCCCCACGCATCGCGCGCGTTACGTAATCGCGTCTCGTGAGGTCGTTGACCGATACACGACAGGAAGTACCTTTCGCACTAACCTACCCCTTTCCTAATTTTTGCTCTTTTTCAGTTCTCACACGTCCTCTTCGTCGATGTTTCTAATAACGATTAACGAGATAAAACAAAAAACAAAGTGTGTAATTAAGAATAAAGAATATCTATATTCATGCTTATTTGCGATTGGATGAGTATTAGAGGGGTATCAGCGCGAGGGTAGGAACTAGGAGAGATGGAGGTAGGGCAGGTCGTTCGGAGAGGGTGGATTCTCCGGGCAGCAAGTGGGGAGAAGGGAGGGAAGAAACCCGTTAGTAGAGCGCTCGCAAACCTCTATGGTAGCGCGCTCGCGGTAGATACGACGAGAAGGACATCATCTAGGGTTTGCTCTAGCACGAGAAAGAGCGAGAGATTGGGAATGGAAGAAAGAGAGAGAGAGAGAGAGAACCTAAAGAGGGAGACGGCCGAAGAGCGGCAGTGCGCGCAAGGGGGACTCTCACTTTCACGCGGTGAACTGCGGGTGAACGTCCGGGAATTAGGTCACAGTGTTCCCCACCTCGCCGCGCCAGAGGCAATGTGCCGAGGCTCTATGTTCTCTGTACTAGAAAGAGCCAGTCCACAGCCAAGCTCCGATACAAACGGTTGCTTCTTTCTCCTCCGAAACGCGCGTTGTACTTAGTACACGCGCTCTTACGCGATTCGAGTACCTGAGACAAGACTCTACGTGAGCTTGTGAACGTCGCGGGTTTACGTGAAAACAGTGACTGAAAAACGCCGCCGACAGAAACGATCTCTCGTTATTTCTAGAAGAGGATATAATTCTCTTTTAGGTAGCGTCATCAATTTCGAGTAAAAAAAGGATACGTACCGAGTGATAGCCGAATATTTGTTTTAACGGCGCGCATTTACGCGCCACAATTTGATTTATTTAAATCGCCGTGCGATTCTTATCTCAACCGGAGTGGATTAATGGGGTGCTTGTGCGAATGTGACTTGGCCGCCCCGCGTTCGGGGACCGATTGCGCATCGGGGTCTTCGTCGGACAGCGACGGTCAGATTGACGAGGGTTTTGTTGGTGATTCGCAGGGCTTCTTTCGCCGGAGCATCCAGCAGAAGATTCAATATCGGCCGTGCACCAAGAATCAACAGTGCAGCATTCTCCGGATCAACAGGAATCGCTGTCAATACTGTCGTCTCAAAAAGTGCATTGCTGTCGGCATGAGTCGTGATGGTGAGTATTTTCAATATTTTACACGTATAAAGATAGATTTTTATTTTATCGTCTTTATCGCAATTGAGATCCGTAGCAATCAATTGTTATCACATAAGAAAAATTTCAATAATCCATGTTTAAAACTTATTCGCGAAAATCGCGCGATTTTCTGTTCCACTTGTGTAACTGAAGAAATTGTAAAACGCAACGAAAAACACATTTCATTCCTAAAATAGCGTATAATTCTATAAATACATTTGTAAAATAATCAAACTGTCTTTGATCTAACTTGTCATCTCTCACATACATCAAATTTGATAAAGCAACGTGTCTTTGTTCTTTTTTCTGTCGCGAAACACGCTTGTCCTAAAAAAAAGTTTCTAAAAATTTAGTTTGTCGGGTCATTGACCGTTTGCGTAACGTCGTACTCCGCGACACAGTGAAGTGTTGCAACGGGCGAAAGTAGCCAGTTCGCCATTTGAGAAAGCAAACGGCGATTATCTTTCGATTGGAGCAATCAGACTTTGCTTTCTTTTCAAAGAGTTAAATCCCGCTTTATTTTTCGTCCAGTAATTGTTAACGCAGTTACGTTTGATGCTTCACAGCATCCCTCGCCGCGGGATCATTGACCTAGGTCGTCGACACGTCGCGTGCGCGCGCGCGCGAACGCCAGTGTATATATATATATATATGTGTATATATATATATATATATATAGTTCTTTAGGCAAAATTAGAACGCGTTCTCATTCAAATATAGACGAGAAATAATGATAATTAATGATTTACTACCTTTTGCAAATTTTAATTGCTTCATGCATTTTTTTTCAATACATTTTTTTTTTTATAGTTGCAAGATCTTGTAATATTTCTTATAGCGAATATGTAATTGCGAATTGATACATGATCAATGTGCGTGACACCATTATTATCTCTTTTTGTGAATTTAAAATGCAAAGAAATATTTATGATATCAAAACGTAATTCACGGGGTCAATAGACGGCCGTTGGCTCGTCTGGCGGACAACTTCGTGTTCGTAGAAAGAGTACCGCTACTCGCCGCTACGTCGTCCAGTGACCCTCCCACCTTCTTCCATCCTCCTTTCCAACATCGCGCTCCGCACTCCGTCGCTATCCTTCCTATTTCCCCACTCCGAGCAATCGTCATTGCTCGCTTTGGCTTCTTCGGTCACGGAACGCGCCGTGTCCCCACTAAACTCCACGACGGTGATGGCGCGCCGTCGCGTGGCGCTACTCTCCATGCGGAGACCTCGCGAACTTTGCTTCATAACTGCGTTCCCCTTCCTTCGAACTCGTTCTTCTCCTCCACGTATCGCTCCCCACTTTTTACCTTATCGTAGATCCACCTGGACGGTAAGCGCATGCTCCCGTCACATACCGCTGTCTGACTAAAGCCGTACGTGACTAACTGATCACAGCGCTTCGCACTTTGCCGCAGAAAACACGTCATGATGACCCGGTGCGTTTTCTCCACTTTCGCGTCGTGTTGCATTTTCTATTATGAAAAAACATCCCCTTGCGATGTTTTCCATGTATTGAAAATGAATTTGACTAACTAGATCACGTCGAAGAGCAAACATTTTGCTGTAGAATTGACCAGCTTTGAATTAAACCGATCAAAAAGTTAAAATTGTGTCGTTGTGTTGTCTGATGAATAATAATTCAATCTTTTTGTGTAAAAAACTTCGTAATTTTTTATGCATTATCTTATCACTTATTTTCATTTTATAGTCACTCGTGTGATATGATCTCATTTTATTAAGTATAATTAAATTAGTAATAGATACGTTTCAACAATTAAAGATTTAAGATAATAATACCTAAAAAAAAAACGATAGTTCTTTAGCTTATAGAGTTGGCACAATTTTAACGTAAAAGATCGATAGTCCGCAAATAGATAGTTAGCTATCGACAGCTGGTGACAGAGCAGGTAGCCAACGAGGGGTTGCCCAAGGTCGTCGAGGGTAAGTTACCCCCAACAAAGGAAGTTCGCATCTGCGCATAAGAGAGAAATCAGACTGTCTTTCTCGCTCTTCACACTAGGCGTTATATACTCATCGTATATTTGCTCGCCATATAGTGTATATAGGTCGGCGGTACGCCTCGTGCGGCTGTCGCTGAAACCAAGTTCAAGGCCAAAGGCTCAGCAAAGGCCACAATCGCGCACGATGGAGGGGATCGTTGATGGCTGAATAAGTGGAGGGGCTGTTGAACGCAATCCGCGGGACATCACTCAGTCGGCGGTGATGCTGTCTCGTGTCTGCACGCGTACTACGGTCGCGCTCGTTCTTCAAAGTCAAAGCGACCCCTCATTCGCAGCACGCGCTATTCTGCCGTGCGATCGCTTGGAGTGACTCGCTACTTGTGAGTCAGCCAGGAAGATCGAGTTAATTAATTATTCGAGAGAACGCGTATGTCAAAAGAACTTTCGAGTGCCGGTAATAATCACGGCGGGTGGCAATCGGACGAGGTAGTGTGATAGACCTGTAGTGCGGATAGAAAAGTCACGTGCGTGAAAGTGCAATTGAATCAAAAATTGGATTGGAACAACAAAATCGTGGTGCGTTTCCCTGAACCGTCATGGGAGACGAATTGCCGATTCTTAAGGGAATCCTCAACGGAGTAGTCAATTATCATAATGCACGTAGGTGTCTTCTTCAGGCGACAAACGATACCGATTCCTCCAATGTTTACGCTCCGCGATAGCGATCGAAACGCTTAACACATTCGTACTTTCTAACCGAAGATTCACAAGCGTACGGAGTAGCAATGTTCGCGCGCGAGCGTGCACACGGCAGCACTTTCATCTCTCTCGTGCGAGAAAGTCGTGCGCGCTTTCCCCGCTGACTTTTTTCCACCTTTGATGCGAAACTATATCTGGTATGATAGTACTCAAGCTTTCAATAATAGTCGGTTTTTGCCGCGGTTGAGACATGTGTTTTCTTCGAAACTGTTTGCTCTCCGGGCGCGAGAATCACGCGAGTTCCGACATTCATTTGCGCGAAGGTCATCTCTTGTGATAGCGATTGAATCGTTGCATGATTCACTCATTGATTGCATTAACTATTTAGTCGTCCTTCCTTTTGCGCGTGACATACGAGCTGTGCGGCACGTCTAACCCTTGATCACCCGTTTCTGGTTACAGCGGTGCGATTCGGCCGCGTGCCCAAACGTGAGAAGGCCAGGATTCTGGCTGCCATGCAGCAAAGTTCCCACAGCCGTTCTCAAGAGAAGGCGGTAGCGGCCGAGCTGGAGGATGAACAACGTCTACTGACGACCGTGGTGAAAGCCCATCTCGACACGTGCGACTTCACCAGGGAAAAAGTGGGCCCGATTCTCACGAGAGCCCGCGATTCTCCCAACTACACCGCATGTCCACCGACCTTGGTAAATAAGCTTTCGACCTTTCTTCTTGACACTGATGTTGTTACGCAAGCCGTCCGCGTCGCATTGAAATTTGTACAGTCGACATCTACGGTGACGTCAATAGCTTCGCGGGCCTTGGGCCGTCTTAATCTTTCGAGCATTCTACGCGGAAATCACGCGAGAACCAGGCGACCTCGGCCGTCGCGAAGGAGGAAGTGAGATCTGACGAAAGCGCGTAAACGCCCGCCTCGTTTCATCTCGCTTCGTGTCGCGAGGACGCCTGGTGTGTTCTTCCGAGTAACAACGGCGACGTGGGCGACCTTCGGCACAGTTTAACGATTCGTCGCGTCCTGACCTCGAATCTTCGTTCCTTCTGTTACAGACATGCCCCTTGAATCCTAATCCTGAACCGTTGAACGGGCAGCAAGAGCTGCTTCAAGATTTTTCCAAGAGATTTTCGCCGGCCATACGCGGTGTCGTGGAATTTGCAAAACGCATACCTGGATTTAGCCTGCTGGCTCAGGACGATCAGGTCACTCTATTAAAAGCTGGCGTTTTTGAGGTGTTGCTCGTGCGACTAGCCTGCATGTTCGATGCTCAAACGAACAGCATGATCTGCTTAAACGGCCAGGTGCTCAAGCGGGAGTCCATCCACAATAGTAGTAATGCGCGATTCCTAATGGACTCAATGTTCGATTTTGCTGAACGAGTTAACTCCTTGCGATTATCTGACGCTGCGTTGGCATTGTTCTGCTCGGTAGTGGTGATCGCTGCCGACAGACCTGGGCTTCGCAATATCGAATTGGTCGAACGTATGCACAATAAACTCCGAAACGCTCTACAAACAGTACTCGCGCAGAACCATCCCCAGCATCCAGATATTCTCCGCGAACTGTTAAAGAAGATACCCGACCTAAGAACTCTGAATACTCTCCACTCAGAAAAACTTTTGGCATACAAAATGACCGAGCAGCAACAACAGTTGCAAGCCCAACAGCAACATCAGCAACAGCAAACGCAACACGTTATCACCGTTCAACATCAGTCTCATTGGCCAATGGAAGAAGAACCTCCAGCTTCCTGGGGTTCCGCTTCGGATGTAACGTTAGACGAGGCAGTGAAGAGTCCACTTGGTAGTGTGTCGAGTACCGAAAGCACCTGTAGCGGCGAAGTTGCCTCTTTGACGGAATATCATCATGTGGCACCATCAAGTGGCCATCACGCGTCGAGCGCACCTCTCTTAGCCGCTACCTTAGCTGGTGGTTTGTGCCCGCACAGACGGCGAGCAAATTCTGGCAGTACCAGTTCCGGTGACGATGAGCTTCATCGGTCTACCATGTCGAAGACTCCTCAGCCACCGCAATGTCCGCGATTCCGCAAATTAGATTCGCCGAGTGACAGTGGAATTGAGTCAGGCACTGAAAAGCCCGACAAACCGGCCAGTAGCAGTGCTAGCAGCGCACCTACTTCCGTGTGTTCGAGTCCACGTTCAGAAGACAAAGAGGTTGAAGACATGCCGGTATTGAAGCGAGTACTTCAGGCGCCACCCTTGTACGACACTAACTCACTGATGGACGAGGCTTACAAACCTCACAAGAAATTCCGCGCTTTGCGGCAGAAGGATAGCGCTGAGGCTGAGCCGGCTGTAGTGGTTCAGCATACACAATCTCAGCTCCATCTGCATCTAACATCGCCACCGGCACGAAGTCCGCCTACTCAAACAGCACAATCCCAATGTCCGCAGACCGCAAGTTTGCTGAGCAGCACGCATTCCACCCTCGCGAGGAGTTTGATGGAGGGTCCGCGAATGACAGCAGAGCAGTTAAAACGCACGGACATCATACACAACTACATAATGCGCGGTGAAGCTAGTCCCAGATCACCGACGGCGTCGCCGTCACCCGCAGAACAATGTGCATCTACTACTACAATGACAGCGCGCTCAACGCAAGGATCTCAAGGTCTCCTGCAGTGCGCGACCACAAGCTATTCAAACAGGTGGCCGGCCACCTCTGTGATTACAACGACAACGGGTGCGCGACAGCAGCAGCAGCAGCAACAACAACAACAACAGCAGCAACAACAGCAGCAGCAACAACAACAACAGCAACAACAACAGTCTTCCTCGGACTATCTCACTGTTGGCAACTCTCCGGCTTCGTCGCCGAGATACCTCTCCGTGGCGGCGACTAGCAGTACGAGCACGAGTCCGAGACCGACTTCCAATACGGCGGCAACGCTCGTGTTATCCGGCTGTCCAAGCAATATGATGGAACTACAAGTCGACATAGCGGACAGTCAGCAGCCATTAAATCTCTCGAAGAAATCACCATCCCCATCACCATCGCCCAGGCCGCTAGTAGGACCCTGCAAGGCTCTATCCCTCGAGGCGTAGTGTTCTGATGAGCTCGGGTGATCTGTCGTGACATGCGTTAGCGTGTGTGCATGCGCGCGCGCGCAAACTCGGTATGTTTGAACCACCTATCACCTACATAAACGAGCGCTCGTCGTCGCGGTACAATCCTCCCCGATTTTTAACTAGAAATGAAAGTGCCAGGACGCTTCGAGCGCGTGCAAAACCAAATAATTTATTAATTTAATCTACTTATTGATAAAATCTCGCGCGAGAAAAGAGGTGGAGTTTACGAGAACAGAACCGGCTACATCTCCGCGAATATTTATAAGAAAGACAGACGTTCAGTGGCGAGTTACTTTTTTTTTCTCTCGAATGTGCGAGAAACGACGATGAATGTACATCGAGGATGGACGCTTTTATTCATGATAGAGTGCCGATCCGCGATGGCAATAGTGCCGTGTAGGGGAGCTACCTATCCACCTAAAACTATCTACCTGTCTACCTACCTAAAGCTTATCTGCTCTAGGTGTACATCTAGAAGATAGATGCATCCACGACGGAAAAAAAAAGAAAGGTTGAGTGTTACAAAAAGTTAATAATCTATCTACATGTGATAATCATGGAAATCGTGCATCCTGTACAGTCTCCACCTCATTCATCGATCATCTACTCTTACTATATAAATATATATATATATATATATACATATATATATATATATATAAAATTATTGAATATATTATAAAAGTAATTAATATTATTGTAATATGTGTAAGGTATCATAACCGTAAAAAATTATCATTTCGTGTATGTGTGTAGAAGACGCGTATGTTATTTCTTGTGTGTGAGCGATATTAAAGAACGAAAGTGAGAAAGAGAGCGCGAGCGAGTGACGAGTGAGCGTGCGCTTGTGCAAATGAGTCGGGGCAAATCGAAAAGCTTCTTGATCGCGGTGGCAATCGAGAACAATGAGTAAAATTACGAGAAATAAAGTCGCAATATGCGATTCTCAAGAGTTTTAAGCGTTTTGTTATGAGACTGATCGGCCCGCCGCGGCCAGCAGTTTGCAATTACTGTACCTTTGTACTACGTATCGTGGGAGTCTCTTCGCCGAGGAGACAACTCAAGAAGTAATTATATCCTCTAATCGCGCCGTATAGCGAAATAGGTATCGTAGACCCGCTTAAACGCGTTATACAATATTATGTGTCGTGTGTGCATGCATGAAAGTTAGACAGATAGATCGAGACGGGATTGCGTAAAAGAGAGCAAAAAAAAAAAAAAAAGAAAAAAAAGAAAATGAATGAGGAAAGATACGACGAAGAAGACAGAAAAAAATAAAAACGGCGTGAAGAACCGCGAAGTTTTCGAACGAAACGGAACTCCGACAGTACGGCAGAGCGCAGTGTAAATAGTAGATTCGTAAGGCTATGTCCTGATAGGCGCGAGTGAGAGTCTCTTCTGCTTCAGAACAAAAAAAAAAAAAAAAAAATTACAAGGGAAAAGTTAGTAGAAGATACGCGGCGGGCCACCGCCGACGTGTTGTTGAGACGCCCGCCCCGCCTCCCTAATACCACCGCATATCCCAATTTTTCTCAGCATGAATATCGCATTAAACACGCATACACCCGTAACATGCAGAAACTATGAGCAAGTATATCGCGCGATCTTGGAACAGTTGTAGAAATACTTACTCGCCTCCTTTTGAGACGAACTAGAGATTCTTTTACCTTTCACACAAACAAAAATAAAAAATATGTAAAATTTACTTTTTACCAAGTCTAATTCGAGACTGGTATTTATTACTCGAACCTTATCACTTATACAAACCGAATTGTGATCGAGCTCGGTTTGAGTAAAAGAAAAACTAGTTCTCATCGGAAACGGGGCATTAAAAGCACATTCAGTCTAACAGGCTAAAATATAGTTTAGCCAGAGTATTCCTAAACACCCAGCTTAGAAGGCCTCTGTATTTATTGTACACAAAATGCATTTTCTTCGCCGATACACACATATATATACACACAGAAACAGATACATTTATACGATAATGTACATGCACACTGACGAAACATTTTGTCTTGTCTCCCTTTTTCCCTCTCCTCCCCCTTTTCCGCAGACAACCTAGCATTGATATTCGTATAATACTTGTTATGCATAAACTACACATAATTATTATAGTAAACGATACATAAAGTATGATATATTTCCCTATCCATTAAGGAGAATACAAAAAAACAACTGTTGTTTCTGATGGAAGAAAAAAAAACAAAACCTATGGATAAAATGTACTCTACTACATGCAAGACTACAAATGCAGCCCCGCATATTGCCCAGTGAGCACGTCATTTTGTACGCTTGGGAGTTGTGAGGTCGTCTGAATAAACATTGTCTGGTGAATTATACATAAAAAAAAAACCGTTTTGTCTTCTTATTTTCTTCGAATTCACCTTCTTTTATCCTTTTTATCAACTGATCGATTCTCTTCTCATAATCTTTTATAAAAACGATACCTACTATTTCTCGAAGAGGTAAGTACGTCTCTTGGCTAACAAATTAAAATAAAAAGTCTACATGAGTGTCTCTAATTATTTGCTTTTATGTAACATACGATTAAAAGAAAAAGAAAACCAGTTTTCACGAAAACATAATTATTACCTTGAAAATTAATCGTACAATGCGAATGCAGCTACGCAATCATTTTCTTAATTATGTAATAGCTTTTCCGAGCTTTCCTGATCCTTTTCATTGATCCGCCAAATCCTATGACAGTGTAGCGTAACAGGAACCGTAAACACCTACGAAGGCGCGTGGCACATCGTGGGCGTCGTTGCCACGCAACCTCGCTTACCGCTCTAACGTGAACTGTCCTATTGTGAACTCTGCACTTCGCCTCGACCTCAACGACGTCGAGTCGTAGCAACGCATTTCATCACTGCGCCACGCGAAGGCGTATTTTTACCAAAAACAAGATTGTTATCCAATCTAAAAATACTAGATTGAGAAAAAGAAGAAATTAAAGTCATTCTGCTACTTTGATCGCAATAAGTACATGTGGATGTCAAAAGTATTTCAGGAAGGTTTACCTTCTTTAACTGTGTATGTGTGTGTATAAATAATATATACTTTTATATATAAATAGTAAATAGCAAATATATTTTTCTAATATTATAACACTTTTTTCTATATTCTTTTAAATACTTTGGAACAAATATTTATCCATCAGTTCAAATACCATTTGTTTTTGAGATGAATTGTTAACACGTATTTTTCGTGTATTACAAACAATACGCATATTAAACAACACACTGAGACGTCATATAAATCTTCATTAATTCTCAGACGATGAGTCTTGAGCTATATTTCCACCCCCACAATTCCAGTCATCCAATATATCTTCGAGCTATAGATTCAACGAGACAAGGAAGAAATAAAAAGTAAAAGCTGCGAAGCGGAGATGAACAAAGAATGTTACGAACAATGAACTGCTGAACAAAACTTTTGCTGTCGAGCGCAAATATTCATGAGCGCTAACGTCATGTGAGCTTATTATTATACATGGAATTAAACAAAATATTATTATCTCACACACGTACACACACGAGAGTATATTTTTTTGTATATTTCTTTTTTTGAAATGTGTAAGAAG